>CM021107.1:148171015-148222455 GCA_007115665.2 Sequoiadendron giganteum | reverse complement strand
TGTTGATGAAGATGGATTTGACGGATTGGATTGATTATAAGGAGCATATTGTTGGTAAGATGTGGATGGAGTGGATGTGGTTTGATCATATGATGGTGAGGGTGTAGATGAAGGAGTTGACTCGTGTTGATTGGAATAGCTAGTTTGTGATGGCGGATTGGTGTAGAACTGATGGTAGGATGGCAGAATTTGGTGATAAGAAAAAGGACCCCCTTGTTGGTACGATGGAAGTGCTTGATAATATGAGGTGGAAGAACCTTGCTGATATGATGGTTATTGGTAAGATCATTGTTACTACTATGCATAATATGGGTTGGACTGATAATTGTAGGTAGAGTATTGTTGGGATGCGTACGAAGGCTATTGGGGATTAGGCTATTGATAGGAAATGGTTTGTTGTGGTTGCGAACGGGTAGCGTAAGATGGTTTTTGTTGGGCTTGTTGTGGATTATGATAGGCATAATCAGGGTTGGGGTTGGATGTAATAGGTTGCGTATAGAATGTGCTTTGCAGATGGTATAGGTACTGAGCCATGTTGCTAGCAATGGAATGGTGAGATTGTTGAGGCTATGTAGGGAATTGTTGTTGCTGAAGGGGTTGATGATAAAGAGGTCGAGTGGGGATTTGAGGCTATTGAGTCATCTAATATTGTTGGAAGGATGGGTTTTGCTAGGATATTTGTTGATGGGGAGGACCTTGAGGCTAATGAGGAGGAAGTGATGGGTTACCCTATTGCTGATATGAGGGTGACTATTGTTGTTGTGAAGGAATGGGGATATTTTTCTGCAGAGGTTGTTGCTAGATTGGTTGAGATTTAATTTGAATATGTTGAGGAATTTATTGTGGTGTTTTTTGTGGGTTACCTTGCGGCAGCTGAGAAGGTGGAATGTTACTTTGAGGTCATTGTTGAGGAATAAATAGAGGTGGTGGTATATTGGAAGTGGGTATTGATCCTAGAAGTGGATGTAATGCAGAAAAAAGATTTCCCCCAACATTGACTGGTGGTTGACTAGATTGATTAGGTGGAAGAGGTGGCATAGACAGTACTAGGGTCATACCTTGAGGGACATTCGAAGATGGCGGTGGAGGAAGATTTTGTGGCATACCATAAGCAAGGGTATCATTCGAATCAGGTGATACTCCTATGACCATGATTGGAACTCGAGGGGGGTGTGTGACCTGAGAAAGTACAAAATTACCAAACCCAAGCTGGTACCAATTATCGACAGGAGGACCCTCAAGAATGTAGGTATTTCTCGGAGGATTCTGTGAGTTCTAGGGATCTTGAGGCATATGAGGTGTAGGAGGTGATGTGTTGACAAATTGTGATAACTCAAATCCTAATGGTGGTTTCATACCCTTCATGAGTATGGTAGCGATGATTTTATGCCCACTCTCATTAAGGACATGATCAATCATTTGAATATTGATGGGATTATTGAGATACTCATAAACTATGACTTCAGGTTGATTGACCATGCTTTCGTCAATAGGAAGCGATGTGGTTTGGATCTCAGTATTGGACTGTGATGAGCCACCATTGTTAGGATCCCGAGGAATGTTAAGATGGGGACCTTGAGCTTGTTGATTTGCCATGAGTTTATTTGCTTGCAATCGGGTAAGGGGCATGAAAATGCAAAACACCAGATAAATGAGATGAGACCACCCCTTAAGATGCAAGTGAAGATGACCTAAGTGATGGGAAAAGGATTGGTTGGATTGGACAAAGGATTGATTGAATTGGATTGGATGATGGATGAGGGATACAATTAGATTGAATTGGATTAGATTGGATTAGATGATTGGTTAGGTTGGAACAATGGAACTAATTCTAAACTAAGTTCAGAGGAAATGATTAGATGACGTAAGGTGTTGATTGATCGGGTAGAACTGCAAGATGGATGATTACGACACCAAATCTACCTCACGATGGAAGTAGATTGATTGGGTCGAATATGATTCACTAACCCAAGATGGATGACAGTCCTAAGTAGGTATAGATGATGATGACCGAGATCAGACACCTAAGCCAACTAGGATAAAAACCTCTAAAATGAAGTCTAGGGGATTTGGATTGATGAAACGATGATGGATATGCAATCTAAGGATGCTCTAAGATACTCCTAGATGATTTGATTGATGAAATGATGATCTTTGGAAAATTCAAATGGATGAAAATGATGATTACGGGAAGATGGATGATGATAAAAAGAATTTGATCGCGAAAAATGACTCGACTAACAATAGGCTTTCAGTGGCCAAAAGGATTCATGTTTTGGAATTTTTATGTGAAGAAAAGCCACCTTTGTATGTCACAAATTTACCTCTTTAGGTTGCAAGTTCGCCTGTCCAAACTAAGAAAATTTTCCTCTATCTTTAGCAAACTCAGTCATTCAGGCTAGCAAATTCACCCAAGACCTAGATGACACAGGAAATAGGTAAATTTATTAAGAAACTTCCCCTATTCAAAGAAGGAGGTTCACACAAGGCTTGATTGGTGCAAGAAACAAGAAAATTTGCTTTGCAAGTTTTCCTATCAGGAAGCAAGTTCACCCAAGTAGCTAGCAAAATATCCCAAGAAGCTAGCAAGATCGCCCAAACAATTGACAAGATCACACAAACAACTGACAAGTTCACCTAAAACCTTGAAATCATTGAAGAACGGGTAGATTTGACTTTCAGGATTGCCTAACAGGATGACAACTTCGTCTGTTTCGTGAATGGTATTGACAGGAATGAACTTGCGTGAAAATGGAATTTCCTAACAAACAAACGAATTCGGCTAAACAGACTCGAACGAGGACTCAAAAGGAGAACAGGATAACGAATGGAAAAATGGATTCACCTAAATGGACCCGAATGGGGACTCGAATGGATAACAGGATAATAAATGGACCAATGGATTTTCCAAAACAGACCCAAACGAGGACTCGAATGGAGACCAGGATAACAGACAAACAATCAGGTTCACCTAAACAAACCTGAATGGGGACTCGAACAGAGAACAGGATCACAACCAGATAAACGAACACCTAAACATGAAACAAAATTTTCCTATCCCCAGAGAATGGGTGAATTTGACAGACAGGGTGATGAACAAAAGACTTGAATGGGAGGCAGGGTCACCCCTGTAATAAGAAAATTCACCTATGCATAAGGAATGAGGGAATTTGATGAACGTGATAATGAACAGGACTAGAATGGGAAATCAAGATCACCCCTGTGAGGAGAAAATTTTCCCAACAAGGGATCAAATTTGCCTAACATGGTAGAAAAATTGCTCAAATAGGTGAGAAAATTTGCCTATTCTCGGAGAACGAGTGAATTTGATGGACGGGGGACTGAAAGACTCACCTAAGGGATGAACAAATTCACCTATTCTGAGGAACAAGTGAAAATGAGGTCGCCTAAGAAAGTGACCCACAGGTAAATTCACCTCTGACAAAGGAAAATTCACCTAAACGGATGACCTAAACTACACTAAGACTTAAAATCACCCTTTTGCAAGGAAAAATTGCCTATCTACAGTGCAAATTTTCCTTTGAAGGTAGGAGCTGACTGTGGCAAAGGACAAAAAGCATGAAAAATAATAGGCAAAAGGATGGATTGACTCAACTGAAAGTAAATGCATTGGTATCACACAAAGAATACATGCCAGGCAACATGATCCTAAAATTAGTGATGTGGGTTGGAAAAATTAATGTAGGCCCACCACCTTGAGCAAACAACCCAAGGTTAATACTCTGTGATACTGGGGTGGTTCTCTAGAGCACCCTTTCTCGTGAAGGTGGATAGCTAGCATTCCAATGGCACAGGGTTGTCAATGGATTCCACAGGCTCACCTTCATGCTCTCACTCAAGGACTATCATAGTCTACCATGAGGATTCCTATCTCAATCCAAGGGAGTATGTGGTGAGTAACTTTGAGGTATGGTCTACATCCCGTACACTACACCAAGCCACGACTGAAACACGAGTCTCTATCTAGGCTAGACAAAGCTAGCTCAGGCATCCTTGATATACGCAAGGTATGTGAGGCACAATCGTGAACACCATCCCATCACAAGCATGAGTTGGGAGCCCTAGTGAGGTATTGGAAATTCAGACCAACTCTTCACGTCTTATCTAGGTATCACCCTAGCTTCAATGCTTTTCCAAACATGACATGACTAGATTGGGGTACAACTTTCGTTCTCCCCCCTTTATATACCCCATCGGTAACACATGGTTGGAATTGTCCCTTGAGTGATGAAATTATAGGTAGGTCTCGCTAAAGGAAGGAGATACCAGACACTTCAATTGGTCCCCAGGCTCGCATGTAGTGCAAGGGGAGAGCTTAAACCCACTAGCACCTCCTAGGTAGACTTGACTGGACTAGAATGAACTATGATTTCTTATCACCCAGGATCGCCAAATGGTGCAAGTGGATTGGATACGTCAACAGTCCACTCACAAGCACAAAAAACAAGTGTATATTGACCCTTTAATTAATCTGCGTGTTCCTAGCTAGTATGGAAAATAATAGACATACTAACTAAGATATCTTGGATTGATCATTGTGTAGAAAATGCTTTAGTAGTTTTCCACCACTGGTCTTGGATGGATGAGGACAAGTTGCACAAAATGTTAGCAAAAACTAGGGACACTCACAAACAAACAAGTTAGCAGGTCAGTACATAAAACCAAAACCAAAACGATGCTGAAAACTAAAGGCCAAAGTCTCAGATTCACCTCTATATCAGGCAAGTTCACCCATGTAAGGAGAAATTTCGCTCATTCTAAGTAATCAACTTCACCTGTCTCTAAAAGTCTTGGCAAGTTCACCCTTGATTGGAGAAAATTCACCCCTATAATGTCTAGGGTTGCTTGTCTAGAGAAGTAAATTTGCCCCTGTAGGAAGTAGGTTCACCCTTGTTGGAAAACTTGCCATTTGGATAGGAAAATTCACCCCTATAAAGAGAAAGTTCACCCATTAGGATAGTTTCACCTCTGTGTGTAAATTCAGAACCTACAAAACTCAAACATCAAAGAATGTAAAAGTGCAGACCCAGGACGTGGGTCCCATCGAGCATGCTAGAAATGTGTGCAGGTGAATTTCCCTAGTCTAAACTGCAAAACAAAATGAAATGCAAGCAAGGAAAAACACAAACAACACCTCAACAATTAGCCTAGTTGAGATTGAACAAAATGAAAGACAAAAGAGTGTTATACCTTGTCCAAGTTGATGAGTTGGTTGGCCCTGTTGATCATTTGATTTGTGTGCTCCTTTCAATGGAAAATATCTTGAAACTTAGTTCTAAATGACCGTGAGATGATGAGGAATGCAATGACACAAGTGGGTATTGCAATGGATGCTTGATATGGATGCAAAATGAGCTCAAAAGTTGCAGCAATGGTGGATTCTTGAGAGTGCTTGAATGTTCATGTTCCAAATTAGGGTAAATTCCTCTAATTTTAGGGGAAAGGCCACTAAGAAATGGAGGGTCAAGATGCAACCACCTTGGACAAGTTCAAGGGCTAGGGTGAGTTGATAATTCACAAGCTCTCACATCTTGACATGTGGTGAGTGAGGTGTCAAAAAGGACATTATGTGGAGGTACTTCATTGTACCTTGGAAATGGACAAGTTCTCCTCATAAAGGAGGTCCTTATCCCCATGTGGGTGATGAGACCTTTGAGGAATTAAAAATTCCTTAAAAGACCTAGGAGAAATAAATGTGAATTAAAAATTCACATTGGGAAAGGGTTGCCTTCTCCAAAAGGAGAAAGCATTTAATAAAATTTGACTTGGGGGTATTTCATAAATGGCATAAAGGGGTTAAGGTGACCTAATCAAGTAATTAGGTTGTGTAAACAAGGGATTAAGGTGGTTAATGAAGAATTAAGGCAAGTGGGCTATGATGGAGGATGTGACATTAATCCTAATTAAGGTTGTGCACATCTTAATCAAAGATTATTTAAATTAATCTAGATTAAGGAAGAATTATGGAAGATGGGACAAAGAGAGATAAAATAATGAATTTAAATATTGATTTAAATTCATAAAGGAAAATGACTAAATTAAACAAATTGGGATATTTATTTAATTTAGAGAGGAAAGGGGATAAAGGTAAAGTATTTCATTATTTAAATTAAATACCTTAGGAGCATTAGGGAAATGGAAAATAATTAGTTAAGTAAGCTATTTAATTAACACTGATGGGAAAGACGAGACAGATGAATAAAGGGGACAAATTTGACCTTATGGGAGAGGTCAAATTCGGATGTCTACAGATACAATGATTAAATTATGTTGTATAAAAAATAAATTACATTTAAGTTAAAAATATTGATAAAAATGTGGGTGGTTGGGTGGGCACCTTTTCACAAACATTGTGGAAAGGCTATTTTTCATGGGTGTGATTTTCATGGGCTAGCCTAGGTTGTAACCACATCACTGGGTATGGGTGGTGGAAAATGTGTAATGATGTCACCTACTCTCCGTGCATTTTTCAGGTGGGTCACATAATGATAAGGAACATTTCTGGCATATGGTGGATCATCTTGGATCCTACAAGTCTTTTCATTGGAACTCCACTACACCTCATCACATATTTCAATGTCTGGGTGGTGGCTTATCTGCATCTACAGGTTTTCTGGTTGGGAGGCTCACACAATTTTGTACAACGTAATAATGGTTGGCGAGATTTAGGAAAATATTGCGTTATTAAAACACTCAAGGTGGTAGTGATGTAGTATCTATTAGTTTCTATTAACATTCATCTCTGGCTTCTAGTGGATGGTAATGTTGGAAAGATCAAAACTTGTGGTGCATATGTCATCAGAATTTCTCATGTGTCTTGGAGTGGACACTCCAATTCATTTGGATTGCAAGGTGAAGCAACTTACATTCCATGAGATCACTGATTAGCAGTTGAAGTTTATATTGATAAATATTGACCATCTCAGCATGGTCACAATGAAAATGGTGTTGGGGAAGGGGTATTTGGTGAATTGTGAGACTTTCTGGGTTAACACCCACATTGTCTCAAGGTTCCTTGCCTCTCTATTCGACATTCACATGGCCAAAGTAGAGGGGCCCTAATACGAAATATTTTCAAGGAATACCTGTTGGTAAGTTTAGAGGAGATTCTCTATGTAGTGATTCTTGGCTCTAGCACCCCATATCCATGTGATTTGGCTCTGTTGAAGGTTCTGAGTGAAGCTAACAAATATTATCCTCTTTTACTTAATTTAAAAGGCATGGCTCTAGTGTGGCATAGGAAACTGGTGGATTACGAAGAAAATTACCTCAAGAAAGGATTGCAGTTGGAGCTCGTGAGTGACTTCAATTGGGTTTTAGAATTTGAAGCCTTTGCTAAAGCTAATGGGTTCATGTAAGCTATGTGGATGTGGTTTGGTAGGCGCTTATTGTCTGGTAAATGTAAGGGTTATTATTAGTTCTATGTCTTGGGTATTTTTACTTATAGCCTAATATATTGTACGGTTTGACATGTTTGAGTGTATAGGATTTGTTCTGGTCTACATTTTTGTAAATATATTTGGGTGGTTAGGGGTGTTGGTCTTTATCAGACAATAGTGTCTAGTTTTTGGGTTTCCCTGCATAGTAGACATTTTGTAACCCTTTTTGCATCAATAAAAACTAATCTTATGTACCCAAAAAAAACTCTTGATAAAAATGATACTAAAGAGTCTTTTCTTGATATTTTTTTCCTACTTTGGTCATATATTATTTGGAAGTATAAATAAACACATAAGAAGAAAAAAAATTGAACACAATAAAAATATAATAAAAATGAATTTGACACATTTAAATTTGTTCCACTTCATTATGTTAAATATATTTAGAGATTCATGGATTTGGAATCATGTGAAATTTATGAAACTTAGAAGTTGAGACTGAATAGAGAGAGGTTGAGATGATAATGGTTTATGCAATAATAATGGATTTTTATCAAGTTATCCTCCATGAAGGATATAATCCATGATTATCATAAGAGATATAAGGTCCATGAAGGATTAATTTAACTAGAATAGTGTGGTTCTCATCAATAACTATTGTAACTTGGAAAAAATATAGTATAGGACCTCCATCAACCAAACCTAACTTCCTTTATTCATCTCCTCCCTTTGAACAAATCCTTTTGAGAATCTATTTGGTTTAAAGATCCTAATTTTAAGATTTTTTGATTTGTTAAATAAACATTAGCTAAGTTAAACATCCTTGGAGGAAGTAATATCTCCTTTATATATTTAATTCTTGAGGATAGTTAGATTTGTATAATTTAGTTCTCTCCTCAAACCATTCTACCTCTAGGATTAAAATATCTAGTAAGGTGAATAAAGGAAGTAAATGATCTTTGAAAAATTAATATTGATGGTCCTTCTAAAGGAAATCATAGTGTTCCTAAGATTTATTTTTCTCTTATTTTGGTGAGGATTTTTGCCTTATATTATCATCAAAATAGAGACCCCCTTTTTATCTTGAGATTTTGAGAGATTTTCTACCATATTTCAATTTTTCATCTTCTCTAGATGGCATAGGTCCTATTTGGTGATTTTATTTGATCTTCATTGGTCCTAGTTTACTTACATGTTCTAGATGCATTCCTATGCTATGAAATTTGTTATCTGGGATCAATTTGATGTTTTATCATTCACTTGATAGGTTTTGGCATGATATGAGTTTCAGGAGTCTTATATCTAGATTTACTTCATGGCTTCATTTGACTTCTTCACTTACATGGATAAGATCATAATGCTCTAGTCATTTTAACAAGAATATTTGATTCTATATTATGACAATTTGATTATTGGGGGTATTTATTCTTAAAAACCATGATTTTAGGTTACTTGATATACTTGACATGGTAATGCTTGAGTATATATATTATATAAGGATTTGAGGTTATGCTTTTGTCACACCATGCTATTATAAACCTTTATGAGTGATATTAAATGTTTTCTTATGATCACTATCATGCTTGCACATGTCTTTAGATGGAATTTGTATTCCATTTAAAGTAATTTTTAATGGTCTTTATCACTGTTGGATGGTTTAGAACCTTTAAATATTTATGTAAAAAACCAATATCAAGTAATATAGAGAACTTTCACTCATGTATTTTGGTAATTGAATAATATATTTCATTTTCAGAGGATGCAAGTAGACACTCCTCATATTCATAGAAAAGTGGAGCATGGTGTCATTGCAGTTGTAGCAAGTTTGATGCCTTTGATACAGGTATGAGGTAGATTAGTAAATTTAACATTATATTTGTTTTTTTTATCTATCTATTATTGAAAAATCAAATTATATTCATTTGTAATTTAATTTCTATCTAGATGGTTGCCACAAGGCTTCACAACACCAAATCGTGACTGTGTCATTTTTGTGGATGAGTAGAGTGATTATTTATATGTGGTAAGTGATTAGTTTGTTATATTTCATTTTATAATATAATTTCTATATATTAATGTCTATAAGTTTTATTGTAATAGGTGGGGCTCCAAGAAACATTAAATATGAGGTCAAGTGAATAAGTTCAAAGTATACCACCAACATATGCATCTCCAACCCCCAATAGCTAAAGGCCACTCATGATCTATTTCCTTCACCTAGAGGGAAATGACTATGTATTAGGGTCCTTTGATGTATGCCTATATTGCATTTTTTAACATATAGTTTATATTACATATTTGTGACATTGTATGTCCATATGGAATTGTGGTAAGCCTATATGGATTTTTCGTATTTATGTTATACTTATTTCAACATATATTGATGTATGCCTATATAGCTATTTGGTTAATACATATATTTTTTATCGGTGGTTTCCATATTTTCATTATAAATGATTATTTAAATAAGTGAATAATGAATTGGCGTAGCTACAAATGATTAATGTTATCCATATTGGCATTATAATTGATTAATTGAATAATTTGAAAAGAATCACTTTTCCATTTAGACTATAGTATGGTTGCATACTTGTTCGGAATAGATAATGAAAAATGACTATTTCCAAAATAGCTTGTTGATACCCATTGGTTGGTTAGTATCTACATTCAAATACCCATCCATCCTTGCACATTTGACCCTCTATCAATGTTATCATTTGACCAACCTATCATTTCTTATTTTATTAAATGATGTGACATATTTATAGTATGGAACCCTACCCTCTAGTTGACCAATCACTATTTCACATTTATAGAGAAATTCATCATGCCCACACTTTCCTTCCTCTCAAAAAATATATTCCTATATTGACCAAAATTTTTATGACTAAATTGAATTCAATCCATGGAGGAGACTAGTTCTTTGTTGTAGATCATTCAATCATAAGACTATATAGAGACCTACATTGACCAAAAACCCTAAATTTGACATATTCTTTAGCCACCCTAATGTGTTGGAATTGTCAATTTACCCCCATGAGATGAAGAATATAAACAATGTATGTTAATAACTTTTTACTAAATACAACTAATTTTTTTTGCAACATTGTCACCATGGTGAAATGAATTGGATATATGAATAACTGTGATGAATTATTGTAGAGGGACCCTACATGACCATATATCTTTACACAAAATGTTTCTAAGTGTCATGGTTTCCAATAAACAACTCGTCAAAGTTTCCCACTTTTTGGCACTTAGGGCCCTTAAGAGAAAGCACCAACATAATGTAGCCTAGAACCATCTGGAATGTTAGGTTGAGAAATAGGAACTTCCCTAGCATAAACCCACCCACATGGATGTGTTGGAGCTATTATTTTGGCTGCACAATAAGCAAAACAAAAATTATGCTACTTGCAACTTTCTCTTCAATGCAACTGACACTTTTTGCAAGATTTGAAACATTGTTACCATGACCAAATGGATTGGAGATATAAAAACTAAGAGATTTTATTATAGAGGGACCCTAGATGATCATGTAACTTCAAAAAAAATGTTTCTAAGTGTCGCAGTTTCTAAGGAACAACTCACCAAAGTTTTCCACTTTTTGGCACCTAGGGCTCTTAACAAGAACTGCTGACACAATGTACCCTAGAATGATCTAGCATTTTGGGGTGTGAACAATACCTTTCCTAGCATAAAATCACCTACTTGGATGTGTGGAACTATTATTTTGGCCACATGATGAACAAAACAAAAATTATTCTACCTTACAACTTTCTCTTCAATACATTTGACATTTTTTTCAATGTACAAAATCTTGTTACCATAGCCAAATGGATTGGATATATGAAAAATTGAGAGGTTATTGTAGAGGGACCCTACATAACCTTGTGGCTTCAAAATAAATTTTTCTAAGTTCCATGGTTTCTATGAAACAAATTGTCAAAGTTTTCCACTTTTTGGCACTTAAGGCTCTTAAGAGAAAGTGTAGGCACAAAGTAGCCTGAAACAATTCAACATGTTGAGGTGAAAAATAGGATCTTTCCTAACATAAATCCACCCACCTAGATGTTTTTGAACTGTTGGTTTAGTCACATGATGAACAAAATGAAAATTATGGCTCTTGACAAGTTTTTGCAAAACACATCTAATGCTTTTTGCAACATTTAAAAATTTGTCACCATGGTCAAGTAGATTGGAGATATGAAAAACTGAGAGAGATTATTGTAGAGGGAGAATATGTGACCTTGTAACTTTAGACAATGTTTCTAGGTGTCATGGTTTATGAGAAATAACTCATCATAGTTTACCACTTTTTGGCACTTAGGGTTCTTAAGAGAAAGCACTAGCACAATGTATCCTAGAACGACTCAACATGTTGGGGTGCAAACTATGACCTTTCCTAGCATAAACCCACCCACTCAAACATGTTTGAAGTATTGATTTAGCCACATGATTAACAAAATGAAAATTATGGCTCTTGACAATTTTTACTAAACACATCTAATGCTTTTTGCAATATTTTGAAAAATTGTGATCATGGTCAAGTGGTGGAGATATGAAAAACTAAGAGAGATTATTGTGGAGGTACCCTATATGGACCTATACCTTTAGACTAAATGTTTCTAAGTGTCGTGGTTTTAGAGAAATAGTTTGTCAAAGTTTTCCACTTTTTGGCACTTAGGGCTCTTAAGAGAAAGTGTCTACATAAGGTAGCATGCAATATTCGAGCAAGATGGGATGTGAAATAGGACCTTCTCTACCATAAACCCTCCCATTTTAACATGTTGGAATTGTCTATTTGTCCCTAGGATGCACTAAATGCAAACTTATGACTATCATAATAAATTTATGACATTCATAATGAATTTATGATAGTCTTAATGAACCTTAGACAATTCTAATGAAGTTATGACAACCCTAATGAAACTATAATAATCACAATATCAAGTTATGACTACCCTAATGAATTTATGATAGTTCTAATGATTTATGACTGCTTTAATGAACTTATGGTTGTCTTAATGAAACTATGACCATTCCAATCAAGTTATCATAGTCCTAATGAACCTATAACCATCAAAATATAAATTTATGACTACCCTAATGAATTTATGGTAGTCCAAATGAATTTATGACTACTCTAATGAACCTATGGCTATCCTAATGAACCTATGGCTATCTTAATGAAGCTATGACTATCCTAAAAACCTTATAAATTGCTAAAAGGTCCCACACTCGATTAAGGGACTCTCCATATTATATGATTACATCCTTTAAAACATAAATACAAATATAATTTTCTTAAAAATATTTATAATTAAGGTAAGTAGGAGGACATGGTGAAAATATTTTATAGCTTATGAAGGGGTAGAAGAAACTCTTGACTATATTTAACACTCTCCATAATGAAGGAAGTTATTAAAATATGATCCAAATGTAATTTCCTTGGTGAAACACCAATAAAATAGGGACAAGTACTCTTCAAAAAGGGTATTGAATGATCAAATTTTAGCCTCATATATTGGTTCAAGATTACATTACATTACATCATATACATCATTCTTATGCATGTTCACGTAGTACTAAGATATCTTGTGTAAAAATGCACTCTTAGTAGCGAAATGTAACTCAATATTGAATACCTTACAATTTTGTTGTACAATATAATAGCTATTAATAATTTAAAATTATGGCATTCAATATAACACCTACACACAAATATTAATCATTTCATCATGGGAATTCTCGATATGCAACCTTCCATATCAATGCGAGACATCCCAAAAATCATGTGTTGCATATGATTTACACTTTTTTCATTGTGTGCAATCCCACATGATTTATCTTTACAATTTTGCATTGGACCATATGCCTATGAATTATGAAATTAAATCATTCATATATTATTATTACATATGTTTGTGATACCTAGTAACCCTCCAACATAATAATTTGTTACATATAAGTTTTTCACTTGGCATCATATGCCTTTGACATAGGGAAGTGACTTGGACCACATATAATTTGCATTATATAGGTTTATCATTTATCATTATTAATATGATATATTCATCTAAAAATTATTTTAGCATACATGTTGTAAATTATAAATATTGAATCACAAGAAAATACCTTTAGAGTCTCTTGGAAAACTATATCGGCACACATTCCCATATTTGATCATAAGAACTTATATTCCCAAAATTAAGATCTATCATTATTTGTAACATATTTTATTTATGAATATAAGGAAATAGTATTTGTCACATATTTTTTATGATACTAGGAGTTATCATATTTTACATTAGTGCAACCCTACAATCTTGTGCTCAACCAACTAATATAGTGGTTCATATATGATTTAAATAATTGCAATATAAATTGGTAAGCTAGTCATCATTGAAACCACTCCTAAAGAACCCATGATACAATTTTCAAAATTAATATAGTGTTTCATATCTTATTTACATAAAATAGGACTAATATGACAGTCATATTATCATGAACATAGAACATGTGGTTGACTGTTAATGCCTATATCAATTGGTTGGTAGAAAGGATGGTGAAGAGGATATAGAATATGTGGATTAATCATGAAGAGGATGGAACATAGGCTAGAATAACGTTAATGGATATATAATATAAGGTTGTAGATTTTAGTGGCGTGTGCATTTGGACCAATAAAGGACTATGAGAAACTACATGTAGGAATGATTTATTATTAATATAATGTTGTAGAATTTATTGGAGTGTGCATTTATGAAAATAAAGGACTATGATAAACTAGATGTAGGCATGAATGATTAATAAAATAAGGTTGTAATAAAAGTAAGCAATACAAGGAAGCACAAGTACTTTCATGTAATATAAGTAAGAAATACATCAACATCAATACCCTCAAGGAGGTCCATATTTTATGATATGTATATTTTAATAACCAAAATAAAGTGATCAATAGCATGATTGTACAAATCTAATGTACATATTTAAAAATCAGCACGACTTTACAAATCCAATGTATATATTTACAAATTAGCTTGACTTTAATACTTTTTTCATTTACAATCAATCCAAGGAACCATCTAGGTCTAGTCTAATCTTTACTATGTCAAGTATTGCCTCATAGTTAGACTCATGAACCTTCCACAACTTATTGTTCAATGGTATATCCCTATATTTGATTAAATAAATATTGGATGCCACAACAAGGTTGGAGTAATAAAAAATCTTTTGATGTGTGTCAAAGTCCTAAAACAACCAAACATCAAAATTCTTAATTGGGTACCTTCTAAGTGATGTTCCAATAACAACCATCAACCTTGTATGGTATTTGATGTATTTTTCATCTATATCTGGGGCCTCCAATTTATTTTATTCCTCAACACAATGGAACAAGTAATAATTTATTTCCTCTTCATTATCTTCATCTGCAATAACTGCATAATCATGCCCTGCATTGATATGTGCATCCAATTAGATGAATTTATTCAACATTACAATAAGAATACAAAGTAAGATAAAATTAGGAATTTCTTAAACTATGTAAGTAGATATATTACCTAGTTGAACTAGATCTGACATGTGATCAAAGTCAATTGATGATTCCATCTATGTGATTTGTAGTGTCACTCAGAGTCGATATGTCTCAAGTGAGCTTAGACTTCTTATGAACCATTCATCAACCCACTCCTTTGAATCACACTCATTCCAAGATTTATATGTACATAAGAACAAAATCATACCATCTTTTGTGTATGAATACTCCATGAACCTACATTAGAGCTTCTAAAAGAGTGTAGCTCAATTGATCTTATCAATGTACAACAATCTTCATATTTTCAATGTTAGTATCATTTACCAACCAAAATATATAAAAACTGTAGACTTACCTTCATTACCTGGACCCATTAGAGCATTACACCATTCAATGATATATTTGGAATCTATCAACTTTGAATTATCTTTATACTAAAACTCTTCTTGTGTTATGGCTCTTTTGATACATGCTCCTAAACCATCATGCTCTCCTTTTCCACACCCAATCTCATAAAAATTCCACATATGTTGAACACGTGTAACCTTATACATCTTTCTCAACTAATAGAAAATTTACAAGTTATTGAATTTTTATACACAATTATTTGACCATATCATATGCTGATGGAATGATATGCCCCTTCTAGCAAATTCATGGCAGAACATTTGAAATAAACCTTGCACAAACTCTATAGAATGTGTGCGACCATCATTGATATAAAAATTATACTCATTTAAGATCTTTATATCATACTCTATACTGTTAGCTGCATGAATGAATGCTATATGCGCAAATATATCAACCTATGTGGAGTTGTAATATTGTGATTGCAACTCATTTTGTTGTTGTAAAGTGTAGTTTTCTATGAATTCGATGAATGAAATAATGGTGTCAAGTGGAAATGTGTCATTAAATAACTTGAATTGCAAGTCCAACCATCAATCTCTATGGGTATGCCTTGCATACTCATTCACAATAGTGTCTTGAAATATAGACATAAACTAATTCACTAGAATATTTTTAGTAACCAAATCACACCCTTTTGCTTTTTTTCCATCTTTTGTATTGTAAGACATTGTCTTATACTTTCCAAATTCTACTAGGTCATTTAAAACTGCATGTGTACTTTTCATATGTTCACAACTTGTAAAATATTTCAAGCCACCACAATGATGGCATGTGCCATCCAAGCATAATTTCTTATAGAATAATTGACCATCTTCTCTTTCACATAAAATTATTGATATGCAATCTCTTGAAGATGTAGGTGGGACATGTATGTTATACTCCTACCAAACAGTGTTACTATGCAAATTTAAACATATATGTTGATAAACATCATAATGGTTAGAAAACTCAATATGTACTCTACAACAACAAATAGTGCATGTGTGATTTATTTTGACATAAAAAGGCTTTAGCATTTCAAAATACCTTTGATAGATTTTAACTTGAGGATACATCTCTAGGAATTAATAAATTTTTTATTTTTGATTCATATCAAAAAAATTATTTGGATGTGGCTCATGGTTTTTGACTACCAATTCTCCTTCTTACAACATCTCTTTGATTGGGAGACACCCTTGTGTTATTCTTCCAAAATTATTCAATTAGGGATATCAAGGATTCAACAATTGGGTTATCTTTTCATGGTAGTCTACTAAAGAATTCCCATAATTCATTATTATTTGTGTCCTCAACACTTTGGTGCCTTTCAACAACTATCATTAATGTTTTTCTATTTATTCTCAATGCTTCACTTGTATTTCTAATGAGACGAGATTTATTGGTTTGATTACTTACTATTGTTGATGTAATGACACATCATGTGAAATTATTGTATTTTATGTGTGAGGTGGAGCCCATACTCTCATATGCACTAATTATATTATTGATAATAATGTTTTCACTTGAGGCTTTCAATGTTGTTAACCCAAGAATCTTCATAGTGGACCTACATTTTAGATTTCTCATCATCTCAACAAATAGCTCTGACATCTTCTAGTTTCATTTAATTTTTCAAAAAAAATCAGCAAATATTATTAGAAAATATTCTACAAGTATGATTTAGAGCCTTATCAACCATCAATTGCAAAATATTCTCATTAATATCAATAAAAAATTTAGGCTTTCTACATAAAACTCTAGGAGATGTTCTCAAAGGTAAATTTTCCTCAACGTTAGGAATTTCATCAATATTTAAATAAGATGGGATAGATGTCATACCTTCAACCAGAGATGAAAAATATGACGTACCTTGAAGTTGAGATGGGAAAGATGGTTTGCCTCCATCTTCACATGTGAGTGATGATGTAATTTCAAGTTGAAATGTGGTAGATGGTGTGCCTCCATATTGACTTGCAGTAGATGACATGTATCTAACTATGGGATTAAAATTTCTCAATGCACAAATGTTTTAGATTTGTTTTCTTTGTGCCACCAATTCCATATATCTCTTACATAGACTGGATGGTTCATGCTCCTCTTGAATTGGTATGTCTTCTTCTATGGTGTTCAATTTCCTACTTTCACAAAGCTTCCTCATTCCTTCTATTTTCTCTAAATTCTTTGCTTCACACTCATCCGATGTTAAAATCTTTGATAATTTCCTTGGCATGATGAAGAATTCTATCTATATCATAAAAAAGAGAAACATTAGTTCCATAATGGTACTATAGAGTAAAGAAATCTCTTACAAAAATCTGAAATTAATCATAAAATTAGGATGTACAATCTCATACATAAATTTGAAATTAATCATATAATTGCATTGTATAATGTCATACACTAACATTAAGTATGACAATGGTAGGAGGTTTGGGTAGTCACAAATGTCATTTTATAATCATGATGCATACAATCAAAAATTTGGGTAGTCTACAAGATAGTGAACATCACAAGACAAAGCTTAGAAGTTGGATGAAATCATTAAATTTATCTATGATCATGGAGAATAAGATGATAGTGACAAGATCTATGTTGACATATGACAAAAAATGGCATCACGTGCATAAATACCTCTACAAGTACCATGAAAACTTAATTGAACTCAATAGTGCAATCCAATAAATGGCAATCCAAAGAGGTAGTCCAATAGATGACAATGTTGAAAGTAGTAAATGAAAACTTTGTATAATTTAGTTTATGGTTTTGATTGTGTAACACAATAATTAAGTGTAACACAATAAATTGAGAGAGAAATGAATTGTTGCAGACCAACACTAGCTAAAAAGAAAGGAGAGTGAGGAGTTGCACAAGGTTCAAGGAAAATAATAAAATTATGAATATAAATATATATACAACAATATATAAATATAAAACCAATATATATATAAATAATACAATAAATATAAAGAAATTCAAGAAAATATTTATTATATATTCAAACATATAATATAGGTTATTAAAGATAGGTTAAAGCTAGAATATATATGGAATTATTCCTTAATATGGTCCATGAAATCTAAATGCAAAAATGCTATATAATCTATTTTACAAAGCTTAATAGATTCGAGAAAAAAACAAAATTATAAATATAAATATATAAACAACATTATAAATTTACACACACAAACCTGGAAGACTATATTTGAATAGGGTGAGCTTGATGCATGAGCATATGTGAATGGAACAAGAAAAATAATACATTATGCATTTGCAAGTTTAATTAATAACACATGAAAACTAAGTGTAATAATTAAGTGTAACACAATAAAACATGGAAACCACATATGAGTTTCATGAATCTCAAGGTAGAAGGTTTACCCTAGCATGGGAAAATATAAATGGTGGTGTGTTTAAAAACACCTATATATGTACATAAGGCTATAATATAGGTGCATGCTCCATTGGTATAGGTGAGGCAACAGGTCCCTAGTAGTGATGTAGGTCTAGGAATGTGATGTCAAGATACTAATGAAGAGGGAATGCATGCCTTCCCTCAAATGTGAAAAGGATATATGTAATGATATTATAAGAGATGAGTGGGAAGGATAATTTTCCCTCACTAAAATAGATGCGGCTCTAAAATCATGATAATAAAATTTATGGATGTGCACATGGAATTGGGGTAAGGAATAATATCCCTATTGTAAGGATATGGAAAGGAAAGATTTAAATATAATAATGTAATTCATGATTGCCCCAATGTAGAGATATAGCAAGTGAATCATATAATGTAAAAGGTATTGTGCCCACATTTTTAGTGCTATAACTCAAAAAATGTGAAAAGGAAATACAACATTAAGAGGTAAATCTAAAAGGCCATGCTCAATATGTAAGGTCTAAAGAAAATGAATGCTACTATATGATCAATGCAAGTAGTCAATGTTCAAAGAATAACATCATAGCAATGTAAATTTAATAAGAACGAATATGATAAAAAAAATTCAAAGCATTATATTAAGCATGTACAATAAGAAACTTGATAAAGAAACATAAGAAATCAAAGTGGTAAAGGTGATAGTAAAAGGTGAAATGTGAAGTAGGAGAATAATGGATATAATATTGACCCATGGGAAATGAAGGAAAATGTAAAGCATATGTATAAAGAGAACATGCCTTAAAATATGATATTCGATTTGAGAAGCTACCCAATACATCAAACTCCTCAAAAGTTAGAGCTTTTCACAAAGTTGTTTTGTTTTCAATGCTTAATTCTATATAAATATAATAGAATTAGTAAAAACTATGGAAATAACCAATCTATAATATGAAATTAAATAAAAAATAAATCATAATTAACATTGCAACACTACAAACATGGAAATATGAGTTGTATTTCCTCCTTTCTACATTGGCAAACAAAAAATTGGTGGTGTGAAGGTGGTAGAATGTGTAAAAATGCATGTGCTTTTTCTAGCACCATGAAAAAGTGTTTTTTTTCAGATAACACACAAAAGCCGAAGAATAATAGAGAATGTGGGTCTAGATCATGGGTGTCATGCTTTTTCACAATTTTTAGGACTTACCAAAACATGCTCATGTTAAATAACAAGTGTGCTTTGACTTACATACAACATGAGCATGCTTTGGGTCGCTTAAAATATGAGCGGATTTTAAAATTTTCAAAGGATTCTTGCATTTTGTATTTCATGAATTTATTAAGTTTTGTAACTCAAAAGTGTTTTATATTTTATTCTTATTTCTAGGGTTATAAATTAGGTTAGTAGGCTAATATCTCTTAAGGATTTAGATCCCCTAATATATTTATGAGAGATAACCTTCTATTTAAAGTAAATTAAATTATGGTATGATATTTGTTGCTACTAGTCTCAATTATGTCATTGGGCGCATCAAGTGAAATTATAGTCTTATTTTCTAATGTATCTAGAATTTCAAGTTTAATCATTGATTTATTATCCTCATTCTTCGCCACAATAAGAGTTTGTGTTGATATTTTTGTGTCTATGACTTCAGTTACTATGAAAACTATTATTAGCACAATTTCAACACACCTAGATTCCCTTTTACTAATTAATAAGAAACCTCCTAATAGCAGTGCATAATCAAGATAATGGGTTTCCATAGAGGAAACATTGAATGTAGGAGATGAAGGTACAAATGAATAGTTAAGTAAAGTTTAAATTCAACTATAGAAGAAATTTCTTCAAAGGTTTCTTATTACAAAAGTAGGAGGAAAGTAAAAAGAGTACTTAAGAGGAAAACCAAGTGATTGGGAGAAAATGTAACAATGGATAATAGGAAATAATTATTCTTAGTATCTAAAAAGAGGAATACTTGATGAATTATACCCTATTTGATTAACCTTATACCCTAAACCCTATACTCTATACCATCAACCCTAAATAGACATCTTATACCCTCAATTTCCTATATCTAATATCTAAAACCCTAATCCCTATACCCTCAACCCTGAACACTATCTCTCAACCCTATACCCTACACCTTAAAACCTATACCCTACACCTTGAACCCTGAACCCTATACCCTAAACCGTCAACCCTCAACCCTATACTCAAACCCTAAACCCTACACTCTCAGCCCTCAACCCTATACCTTAAACCCTCAACCCTACACCCTCAAACCTATAGCCTCAACCTTATACCCTAAATCCTAAATATTATCACTAAAATCTATACCCTCAACCCTATACTTAAACCCTAATCCCTACACTCTGAACCCTCAACCCTATACATTATACCCTCAACCCTATACCCTAAACTTGATACCCTCAATCCTATACCCAATATCCTAAATCCTAATCCCTATACCCTATTAAATTAACCCTATACCCTCAACCTTGAACACTATCCCTCAACCAGGCTCAAACCTATACCTTTAAACCTAAACCCTACACCCTTAACCATCATTCCAATACCCTATACCCTCAATCATATACCCTAAACCTTGAACATTATCCCTCAACCCTATTCTTAAACCCTAAACCCTACACTCTCAACCCTATACCTTATACCCTCAACCCTATACCCTAAACTTGATACCCTCAACCCAATACCAAATATCCTAAACCTTAATCCCTATACCCTATACACTTAACCCTATACCCTCAATCTTGAACACCATTCCTCAACCCTCAACCTTATACCTTAAACCCTAATCCCTAAACCCTACACCCTCAACCCTCATACCTATACCCTATACCCTTAAATTTATACCCTAAACCTTGAACATTATCCCTCAACCCTATACTTAAACCCTAAATGAGGCTACACTCTCAACCCTCAACCCTATACCCTAAACTTGATACCCTTAATTGTATACCCAATATTCTAAACCCTAGTCCATATACCCTATACACTTAACCCTATACCCTCAACCTTGAACACTATCCCTCAACCCTCAACCCTATACCTTAAACCCTAAACCCTATACCTTAAACCCTCATCCCTATATCTTATACCCTCAACCTTATAGCCTAAACCCTAAACATTATCCATCAACCCTATACTTAAACCCTAAACCCTATAGTCTCAACCTTAATCCTATACCTTATACCCTCAACCCTATACCCCAAACCATATACACAATATCCTAAACCCTAATCCTTATACCCTATACACTTAATCTTATACCCTCAACCCTAAAAATTATCCATCAATCGTAAACCCTCAAGCATATACTTAAACCCTTACCCTAAACCCAATACCCTCAAACCTATACCCAATATCCTAAACCCTAATCTCTATACACTATACAATTAACCCTATACCCTCAATCTTGAAAACTATCCCTCAACATCAACCCTTTGTACCTGAAACCCTAAACCCTCATCCCTGTACTTTATACCCTCAACCTTATACCCTATACTTAAACCCTAAACCATACACTCTCAACCCTTAACCTTATCCTTATACCCTCAAATCTATACCCTAAACCTGATACCCTAAAACCTATTCCCAATATCCTAATACCTAATCCCTATACCATATATGGTTAACCTTATACCCTCAACCCTCAAAATTGTCCCTAAATTGTAAACCCTCAACCTCAATCCCCAATCGTACACTTAAATCCTAAGCCCTACACCAAACCTTATACCATAAACCCTAAACCTAATACCTTCAACCCTTTACCCTATACACTTAACCCTATACCCTCATGCCTGAACACTATCCCTCAACCCTACACCCTCAACCCTATACCCTGCACCCTCAACCTAATACCCTAAACCCTATACTCTAGAGCTTCAAGTTAACCATTTTTGGGTCATAAATTTGACACACTTTTTAAAGCCACTTTGGGACCCCTCCTAATGGTGAATAGTTTCTCTAGGGAAATGGATGCCCCAATAAATAATAAATTAGAGGAATTTGAATCTAGAATCTCCTCCCTTATTGATCTCTCGATTTTCTATCTAGTCATAAGTCCTTCAATGAGCACTTTGGTCATATTGAATCTAGTTATCACACCAACATTATACCTTGGGAACTCAAAATTGATTTCCCTATTTTTTTGGTAAATACCATACTAGTTGGATCTATTGTGATGAAAAATATTTTACTCTCCATAATACTCCTTGGGGAACATGGTCATATTATATCACTTAACTTGGAAACAAAACCAATTTAGTGGTGCACATAGTATGAAAAGTTCAATCCTAGACCTAGTTGGATTAAATTCAAAAGACATATTTTTGTTTACTTTAGTCACATGTACCTATGAAGTGTTTATAAGAGTTTCAATCAAATTATGAAAACTAGGTTTTGTGTATGAATACCAAATTGAATTTGAGAAACTTTCCAACCAAATTGAACACTTGATAGATTCTTTCTTCACCAATTATGTTTCATTAGTGTCCTCAAGGAGGAAATACATGTTGATGTTAAAATGTTTAAATCGAAGGATATGATGGTAGCCACATATTTTGGACAAGGTTGTAGAATATGAGTTAACAAATCATTGTCACTTCTCTATGTTCACTCATTCAATCCTAATATGGTGAATTATCTTGTTTCTAATTCAACTCCTTGTGTCATGCCTATAAAACATGTCAGTGAAGTAGAAATGACATTGATGTTCATTGTGTCAAATAAGAGCTATATTTTCTTGATATGAAATTTCCACTCAAGGTAGATGAGTGGGAAGAAAAAATCTAGGAAGAGGAACCCCCTTGGGTTATGGATCCACCTATTGATGATCCTCCTAAAATATTTGTATATATGCATTGGTAGAATTTCCACTCCCTAAAACATGAAGGTCAAATTTATTTTCAAGAAACACACCCTCATAGTTCTAATTGCTTCCATCAACACTCATTATTTCAACAACTCTAAATTGGTCAAACAAGAAATATATTTTATTCACCCCTATTCTATCTTTCAAGTAATAATTTATAATGGTGGAATTATACCTTGTAAGGGTGTGTCATTGTTTTCTCTCTTAAATCTAAAATGTTTTCCCTTCTTTTAGGAGGTTGTGACATTATTTTGGGAACCAATGGCTTAATATGATTGGTCATATCTTATGAGAATTTTCTATCTTTGGATGCAATTCATTAATAATGGGTAGCACCACACCTTATCAAGACTCACACCAAGCTCCATTAGTCTCATTAGCTCTCATCATGTGGAAAGATTACATATGATTCATGAGCATCCATGCAGATTAGCAATCATCATCAACCAAAAATAAGCTTCAAGTTTGAACTTAGTTTTGGTGTTTTTTGGGGTTCATTTAACATCTCTTAGCTTTGGAAAGCTCTTGGTGTGTTCAGATTTTCTTAGATTCAATTTTGTCAAATTGTCATTTTAAGGCTCAGTAGGAAGTTTTCGAAAATTATTTCTAGAAAGGATTGGAGTAGAATACTTTGGTAAGGGAATTCATAGAAGCACGACATGTGAAATATGCAAATATAATTAAATGCCATACATTTTTTTAGTTTGAGAGATTTTAATGTCGAAAGTTTGTAAAAAAACAAAAATTGTTAGAAAATTATGAAAAGTTTAATATCTCATGATTTTGGAATACTGGAGTAAAATAATTTTGCAAGGTTCCATGGGATGCCAATACAAGCTTGCACACAAATTTTTGTGTGAATTGGATAAATTTCATTTTTCTCACTTGCGAGCACCCGATTTCGCACTTCCAAAGCACCAATTTGATTAATTTTATTTTTCAAAGGTATTATGGAGACCATGGAAGTCAAATATCTGTTTTTATTTGATATTTAATTGTGTATCTATTGCACAAATCATATGGAGTTTTTGGAACATAAAAGAGGTAGAAAAAATCAAGATTTTAGAGCTTTTAAAATTCTCATAACAGAGAAAAATACCCCTTGAATAAAGACAGCATTTGGAGGAATTTTTGGGAGTTTAAATGCCTCATTTAAGGCTAATAAATATAACATATGCAAAGCTATTCTTTGGGGAGAGTTGGGAACCCATTATGGGGCAATTATTGATGATTTTCAATGCATTTTTTGGGGGGTTTTGAAGAAAAACGTGGGAAGAAGTTTGTGAGGAATGGGAAGGAGAAAAATACCTTTGTAGAGGTATTCATTGAGGGTTTTGGTTGCAGGTTTGAGCTACACCAGTGTGTGAGAGGTGCAAAGTTTTTGGAATTGTATTAAGGACTGAACATTAGCAAGAGAGCTTTGGAGCAACAAGAAGAAGCTACATGAAGAACATTTATGGAGAATTGATTTTAAAAATGTATTGAGCAATTTGAATTTGTATAAATTTGAATGAAAGAAGTTTTAGATTTGATTTGAAATGGTTTCTCTCTTTGTTTAATCTTTGTTATTTTTTGAGTTATGGATTGGGGTTGTTTTTGTTTGCATTAGTGGTATCAAAGCTAGAGGTTCTGAGTGCATAGGTAGAGCATCAAACGTGAGGTAGTCTATGCCAGGACCTGCAGGTGGAGAATGAAGTTAGAGGGTTAGAGTGTGTAGAAAGATCGTTGAACATGATGTAATCTATACTTGAGAGGATGGGATGGGTCATGAGGAGGCCTGTAAGAATTTTGTTATGAGAATAATATTGGGAAGAAGTGGAAAATAAGAAGCACCGTGAAGAGTTTGAAAATCTCCAAACTAAAGTGAATGTATTAGAAAAGAAGTTTAACGGGGAAATGAGAATGCGGGAAGAGAGATATGAGAAGAAGAATGCTCTCTTAGAAGAGGACAATGAAAAGAAGAGCAAAAAGAAAGAGTGTTGCAGCCCTTTGATAGGGGTTGAATGTAAGAAATAATATGTTGGGGTAGCCCACACAAGTGAAGAAAATGATAAGGTACAAATTGTAGAGATAACATGTGAATGGAGTGCATTGTGTGAAGTGGATGAATAGGGTTTGCAATCAGAAATTGTGAACATGGATGGTCCTAAATTTGATAAGTCAATTGGTGAGGAAGATGATGATCTTTTGTTGAAAGAAGAAATGAGGATGATAGATAGGTTATTTAAGAGGCACATGTTGGATGAAGTTATCTTCAATGCAAACAATAAAGAAGGAGATGCAACAAATAATGATCATTTGAAGGACATGACTACATGGGATAAATTCAAACAACCTTATGAAGATGCATACATGAAAGGTTTTGAAGATGAAGAAAATGATGTTGGGGTAGAAAAGAAGGTAATTTTTGGTTTTAAATATAAAAATGTTGATTTTTTACCCTCTAAGGAAGAGATTTCAGTAGTAGAAAATAAAGTTGTAGCTGAAAAATGGGTATGCGAATGTTATATATTGTGTATAGAGGTTGTAGATGATGGTGCAAGAGGAACTTGGTGTAGGTGGTTGGTTTGTGGTGGGTTGGATCCCACAAACAAAGATAGAGATGAATAAGAGATATGGTGAAGAATGATGTTTTATGGTGGATGTGAGTCCATGAGAAGAAGGATGAATAGAGTGCACACTTGGTGGAGGAGGATGGCAAGAATCTCAGCTAAGTGTTAGAAGAGGCAGAGGAAGAAATTTTTTTTGTCTAAATCAGTGATGAATTTTTTTGCAGGTTGTCCACAACCTGAAATAGTAGTCCTACTACTTCACTCCATTATGTGAGTTCTACTCATAAAAAATTTCTACTCGACGTGTCTGATGCAGGAGCATCCAAGCAGATTAGCAATCAATATCAACCAAAAACAAGCTTCAGATTTGAACTCAGTTTTGGTGTGTTTTGGGGTTCATTTGACATCTCTTAGCTTTGGAAAGCTCTTGGTGTGTTCTAATTTGCTTAAATTCAATTTTGTAAGATTGTCATTTTAAGGCTCTATAGGCAGTTTTCGAAAATTATTTCTAGAAAACTCATAAGGATTGGAGTAGAATACTTTGGTAGGGGCATTCATGGAGGTGGCATGCGAAATATGCAAAAAAAACTAAATTCATACAGTTTTTAGTTTCGGATATTTTAATGTCGAAAGTTTGATAAAAAAAAATTAGCAAATTACGAAAAGTTTAATATCTCATGATTTTGGAAGGCTGGAGTACAATTATTTTACAAGGGTCCATGTGATACCATTCCAAGCTTGCACGCCAGTTTTTGTGTGAATCGGATAACTTTCATTTTTTTCGCCTATGAGCACCTGATTCCGCACTTCCAAAGCACCAATTTGATTAATTTTATTTTGCAAAGATATTATGGAGGCCATGTAAGTCAAATACCAGTTTTTATTTCATATTTAATTGTTTATCTATTGCATAAATCATATGGGGGCATTTGGAACATAAAAGAGGTAAAAAAATCAAGATTTTAAAGTTTTTAAAATTCCCATAACAAAGAAAAACGCCCCTTGAATAAAGACAAAATTTGGAAGAGTTTTTGGAAGTTTAAATGCCTCATTTAAGGCTGAATAAATATAACATATGTGAGCTATTCTTGGGGGAGAGTTGGGAGCCCATTTGGGGCAATTATTGATGATTTTCAATGCATTTTTGGGGGGTTTTTGAAGAAAAACGTGGGAAGAAGTTTGTGAGGAATGGGAAGGAGAAAAAAACCTCTATAGAAGCATTCGTTGGGGGTTTTGATTGCAAGTTTGAGCAATACCAGTGAAGGAAAGACAAGGCACAAGTGTGTGAGAGGTGCAGACTTTTTGAAATTGTGTGAATGTTTGAACAACAACAAGAGAGCTTTGTAGCAATAAGACGAAGCTACATGGAGAACATTTATGAAGATTTGATTTTAAAAATGTATTGAGAAATTTGTATATATATAAATTTGAATGAAAGAATTTTTAGATTTGATTTGAAATGGTTTCTTTTTTTGTTTAATCTCTATTGTTTTGTGAGTTATGGATTGAGGTGGTTTTTGTTTGCATCAACATACATACATATGTATACATATATACATACATAAATACATACATACATATATACATACATACATACATACATACATACATACAAAAATTAAGTTTAATACAACATAACACAAGCGTGTTATAACACATTCGCATTATGTCAAATTACAGATAAGACATGAGCGCATTATAACACACTCACGTTTTTGTTTGCTTTAGGAATCTCCAACCCTTTGGCTCAGATTTTCCTTGGGTTTTCAATCCAAAGGCTTGGACTTACTTTCCAATTCCCAATGACATTTTTCCAAATTCTAAACAATTTCACATAATCTCGAGCATGCTCACCATCAAGTTTGCACGTGTTTCAAGGTCAAGTCAAGCAAACATTGAATGGTAATGTTAATCTCTCTCTTAGCTATCTAACCATGTAATTTTTTTACACTTTGAATATGTTAAGGTTTTCATATTTAATTTCTTTTGTTGATGTATTCATTTTTTTTGGTCAAAAATCAATGTTTGGTATTTTTTACTTTATTTTTAACCATTCATTGAAATTTTATATAAATTACATTTTTAGAAAATAAACCCCATTCTACACATATTTAGGAAAAAATTTGATTTTTGATTAGTTCTCAAAAAATTTAGGGGGGTAGTACACTCAAATTTCTATTTTTCAAGATGTGTCAACTTTGAAAATTAATAAAAAATCATATATTCATAAAAAATTAGCAGAAAAAATTGGGATAAACTACATGGAGGTAGCTAATTTCTCACCAAAGTGATTTTTAAAATACTTTAAAAACTTAACATTTTAGAGGGACCACACCAAATCTCTATGTTATGTTTTTTTTTATAAAAACATGACCAATTTGTGTGGCCCCCCTTTTTGAACCCTTAATCTTTACTATTTAAAAAAAATAGTAGTTTAGAAAGTAGATTCAGAGCACTATGATTTTTTTTTTTTGCATCCTAAAATTTTGAGTGTATTTATCTTCAATTTCTCATCCAAGGTTATTCTTTCCTAATTTTAGAAAAAAGTGGCCGCTGAAGACCCCTTTTTGGCCCCCCATCTTTGCGCACTTACCCTCACATTCTATGATGATCTAGAATTTAATAAAATAAAATGATAATCTCTATTGATTCTCTAGGTTGTGTATGCAATGTGAATCTTCACTAAATTTGTGTGAGTAAATTAACACTTTCCTAAGGCTCCACTTGTTTATCCTAATATGGGTATGTGCAGGATCATGATGGGCCAAAAAGTGGCAATATGATGGGTATGTGGTTGACGACGTTTTTTTAACCCAAAATTGATGAAATGAAAAGGGTTTTTAAAGGAGATTCTCAGCTTTACACCAATATAAATTATGATTTTCTTTGAATTTAATAAATAATTATTATTCATTTTCTATTGAATTATGACTAAAGTCTTAATTTTTAGGCTAATTGAAAAACATCTATAGCTTTCAAACGGTATCATATTTTTTGAATCCAAAACATGTGTCACATTCTATGCTTCACATACTATAATATTAAAAAATAAAAAAATGAATTTCATGAATTTTTGACCAAGTTAAGGTAGTCAGACATACGAGTCTTTATATTTTTTAAAAGTTGTGATAAAAAATTTATAATTAATTATTTACTAAGAAAAACATTACAAAAAAATATTCATCACATCGGGACATGAGTCCTCTACTTATATCTAAAATCATATAATTGAATATTATCATTTTAATGTGGTTAGGGTGGTCAGACATACACCTACTTTTTATTTTTTCCCTGAAATTTAAGTACTATTGTATTGAAATTTCAAAATTTCACCAAATAGATTTTATTTTTTTGTAAATAAACCTAGTAATTTAGAAACTAAATTCAATTTGCTACAAATTATATTTTTACATATTTTTGAAATAATATAGATAACTTATTCAATTTTTTATGTCAAGTTGTCTAACTCTAATTTTTCTGAATTTTTTGCCACTTAAGGGCTTGTTTTTTCCATGATGATCCTACACATACCCATATACACTAATTTAAAAACTAATCAAATAATTAAACAATATGAATAAACAAACTAGATTTGCACGTAAGAGTTAAGAAACTAATTAATTAGAGAAGAATAAGGTAAAAAAAAATTTATGATTAGGTGGTGACTTTGATTGTGTAGTTGACTTGCGTTACAATAGGTAATTAGTTTCAAAAATCCAAATTTGGATATGGGATTGGAAAGTTGTAACCAAACAATGTAGAAATTTATTCTACTATAAATAGGGCTATGTTGTGTAGCATAGACTTGGTCAGGGCTACAACATGCATCTTGGTCTTCTATAGTGTCACATCATGCAACATGGTCCTAGACAATGGCAGAAAATACAAATCAATCCATGTGCTACAACCTCGTCTTGGATAGTGCCATACCTTCTAGATCAATCCTTCAGATGTCATATAGTCTAATATAGTTTTGGTCTTTTAAGCTCATTCACATTTTCCTTAAATTTGTTTTTAAAGAGGGTTGTATTGGAAAACACATTTTTTCTTTCTTTAAGATGCAACGAGTTGTCCCTAGGATTTTCTTAGTGACAAGTGAAGCCCCTAATTGTTGAACAATTTGTAGTTGTACAACACAAGTGATGCAACATAATAGTCTAGTGAACTAGACTTGAAGATTCATAGATGTAGCTCTACAATACTTCTGAAGTAGATTTATCCTTTTGTATGATTCAATCAATGCTAATTGATCCTTGCAGTTTCAATTTGTTTACTAGTGACATAAGACCATCTATCAATGCATGTCCTTCATTACTTAATTTGATATTTTTGGTATGCAAATTGACACAATAATATGTTGGTAGATGGTCAGCACTCCCCTCAAGATTCATGACAAGTGACTAACTACCTCTCGTGCGATCCATGTCTCTAGCAGTTGTATTGAACATTAACAGGTCGACCTTTTGGTGCAACGACAACTATGGGCCAACAATTGGTATCAGAGTGTTAGGTCACTTGTTTGAATCCCCTTGGGTAATGATGAGGGGTAGATTGTTGGCAGATGGTCAGCGCTCCCCTCGGGATTCATGACAAGGGACTACTCACCTCCCATGCAATCCATGTCTCTAGCAGTTGTATCGAGCATTAGCAGGCCAACGTTTTGGTGCAACGACAACTGTGGGCCAACATAATAGCTAGTTTTAAAAAGGGTTAACTTAAGAGAAAAATAATTAATTTTAGATGGTGTGGACTAGACATCATGTAGCCCAACCCATGAATTAGGTTGCACCATACAACCTAACCTTGGTTAGAAAAATGTGATAAATAAAAACTGATCAAGACTAAAAAATATGTAATAAAAATTAATTGATAAATTTTAAAATATTAATCAATTTACTCACAAATATATATATATAGATAGATCATCGGTTATCCCTTACCCCATATATCTTATGTTCCAATATATCTTATGTTTCAATATAAGTGACTCTGACTCTTATCTAAAATGTGTTAATGATAATATTGACACCCAATTAAACATCACCATCCCATGACAATGACCATACCAATTTAGTGTAGTTTATGTTTATGGTAATGCATTATGCTTATAGATTTGCCTCTGTAATAATATTTTGGATTCTAAATTTTGATAAACTATTTCCAAAATTTCACTCTACTGCTACAACTGAGCAAATACATTAAACAGATAATTAAACTATACTCACACACGACATAAAAACTTGGGCAAAAAGTACAATTTAAGAAAGTTCAAGCGCCAGATCCCACTGAAGGTTGGAAGCATCCTGGTATCTCTTTCGTTGTTTTACAAATATGCGGAAATGTAATAATAAGACAGAGCTACTGCAACAGCTGAACACAGTATGTACAGTAGATTCATTAGGTTTTCTGTTGTTACCTTCTCTTCCACCAAATAATCACTCTGTATTTGTAACAACTCACGGAGGCCTTGTATAATCTTATCATGGCCTATACTCCTCCTACGCCACTCCACTGCTCTGTGTAGGGTAAGCAAAGGATCCATCCGACTGCCCATCATGTTTTCCAATAGTATACTAACTTCACTTATCTGCAAATTCGTGTTTTCCAAATACCCACCACTAAATCTACATCTTACAACAATATTACACTCAGCTGACTCCAAAGGAAGAGTGTTAGGAGCAGGGAGAATGGACCCAAAACGACTGTGAAATGATTACGATAACCCCAATCGTTCTTCTGTGCTTGCAGAGGCTTCCAACTGGAAACATTCACAGCATGTTTTGTTTTAGTGTTTATGCAGATCCAGCTAAGCCTCATGTTCATCAACAATGTTTTTCTCTCAACTTTTTCCTCCCTCTGAATATCATCAATTGCAATCCAAGGAAACCCATCATCAGAATCACAGAGAAGGTTTACCTGGAATGGGTAGATAGAAAAATTCCAATGATCATAATCAATCATATTATCTGCAGCTATGACTTTTGAATACACTGATTTGTTGTGGTACTGAATATCTACAAGCGAAACAAAATCAGTGGGAGAAACCGAATCTTCAAAATCGGGCTTTTCTTGATCATATTCATCAGAGGCAACATTGGAATTTTCTTGAAAATTGACAATGGGATGTTTGGAAACATTGAGTAGGGGAAAACAATCGCCATAAAACTTTCTGAATCCTCCCAATGAAGATATCAATTGCTTCACTTCCTCCTTTTGTGTCGATGGCCAAAGAGAGGTGCACAAGTTTTCCCACAACCATTCTTCTTTTGCAATGGATCGAAAATCACAAGACGAACACCCCACCTTTGCAAGGGAGATGCCATCTAACCGCCTCAATATTTCTGCAACAACTATATCATGGCTCAGCGAAGACATTTAGTCAATTGCCAGAACCTTTTTCTCAAAAATCTGCAATTGGATCCATTAGAAATATAAACCAGAATAACAACACAGCATCTTAACCTATCACACCATTGCCACTATTGCTTCCCGTGCTTTTAGTTAAGCTTTCTACGTTTTCGGTATTTAGTCGTTGTAGAATTGAATTCAGAAGCATCCAGAATCAGGTCCCGCCGTTGAGATCAATGGTAGGTGGTTACACTCATTTCGCCACAAGCATGTAGAATCCCCCACAAATTGGGTTTGAGTTAAGTTCAGAGAATAGAAAATTGGAAGGGTATTCGCCTTTGATTGGGACGGCTTTGGCACTTGGTGTTGGAATATATGTATTATATCTACAATCCCATTAATTTACAGTTAAGTATTTTCGTTTCCGATGCGAGCAATGTTTTGTTTAGCTTACCAAATTGACATTTGATTGATTTAATAATTTCACATTAAGTTAGTTTTTTTAAAGAGATACGGTTTCATCAATGTAATTTCAGGTCATTTACAAAAAAATCTTATCCATACCCAACTTTCCATTCACACTCATTCTTAAGAGTGTACAATAGGATAAGTTTTAATAAATTTTAATTGATGTAGTTTTTATATTTTAATCTACTTGTTTCTAGATTTGATTGTGTGATAGTTTTTATATGAAAAACTAGCACACAATCAAATCCAAAAGCAAGTAGATTTAAATTCATATGGATTGTGGAAATCTAATTACGTAGTTTTTATAGTTCAATAATTAAGTGTGGTTTTCGTAGACTTCAACATTTGAAGTATGTTTTGTGCTAATTTTTTAGTTTTTTAATGATGAAAATTGTATATCTTCTATTTTTTTTCTTCTAATTGGACTCATTTTAACTCACAATTCTTTTATTTTCATCTCTTAGAGATTGCTTTGGATTCTTCCTATCTTAGATCAGGTCCCTAGTTGAATAAATGACTTAGGTTAGATGTGTAGTTGACAAACCGCTCTCAAATCTTTAGAATTCAAATTCAAATAAATAGGGTTTAAATTATCCTTTCCACTTGACCATTGTATGCTAACTAAATGCACATTTTTTTCATTAAGACTCTTGGAGTTTTATTCAAGGTAGTGCAACCTACTTTATTTAGAGATCACCCTAAATCTAGATCTCAATGCAAATTCTTACTTCCATAATTATTGAGGAGAATTTATCAAAGTACCTCCATTCCAACATTGCCTAGGGCATTACAACATGTTTTTAGGTTATCTTTGATCTTTCTCTAAGTTATTGACTTAGCATCCTTATGATGTGTGACAGAAGTGAGTAAATTATTCCTATCAAATACAAACTCTTGACCACACAACTATAATATCTAAAATTTCCTACCCTACAATTGTGGCATTATTAAATATACCCATTTGAATGCTCAATTCTATTGTGTGTCTTAACAAGTGTTTTAAATCCTTGTTGTATTATTTTGTATAGTTAATATGTCTAAACTATTATTTTCATTCATGTCATCACATATAATGTCTTTTTTAGTATCCTATGTTTTTTAGTCTTAGACAAACCATAACTGCATAGGCATTTGCATAATTGTACTAACATCCTCCAATAGTATAGCCATACAAAATCTATTCAATTATCAAAATTGAGGCATTTCTAATGTATCATATTTGTAATTGATTTTGAACCTAAATTTTTATGCCAAAAATTGAGTCCAAATTCTAATGCCACCTTCTTGGTATTGGTCCTCTTAGCTATTTTTGGCATGTTTGTGATACATATTACAATTGGAATACGCGTCATATTTGATTGCCTAAATGTGGATGAATTATTTTGTCCTCATTCAATCTATTCAAGTATGCTCCATGAGAAGTTCCCATACCTATCATAATTTTTCTCAAGATTCTAATGTGACCTCCCTCTTACATGTTATTATGCATAATATGTAACTCTCATCATAATGATCTTACACACACCACACCATGTCAATACATGGCCAAACCATGCATAATGTGGGATATCTACCTACTCATATGAGTGAAAATCTCTCTAAAATTTGAGATTTAGTAATCCTCCAAATGGGATCCTAACTCTCCCACTAGAAGACAAAAAGTGAATGTATATAAAATACACTAAAATGAACATTGGGAATGGAAAATTGAGATACATTTTCCCAAAGACTTGATTTAAATTTATACTTTTAAATATCAAATCAGGATTGACTACCAATGAGGTAGTAAATGAGTTTACAAATTTATCCCTTGGAGTGATTTACAAGTCAATAAAGAGATTCAAAAAATGAAATGGTATTTTCTCAATACCAAAAGAGTCATCGCATAGGGATTTAAGTATGAAGATTCAAGTGAACACTCAAAACTTTCCCTTTAAATTTAAATGAAAGAGGATTCTATCATACCCTCCTTCTAGAATTAGGAATACTAGGTTGCATATAAAACAAGCCCAACATTTACAAATCAAAGTTACGACTCCTCTAATGAAAGGAGATTTAGGTATCCCTAAGATACAAAATCTTAGTTTCACACTTGATGACTTAAGGGAGATGAAATATTGTTTAACAAGAGGCCTAGTGGGATTTCCTTCAAAAATTTGTGTAGATCAATTGAAGATTATATTTACAATTTATATTATTGTAGGATAAGGAGAAAAAAATGTGAATTGACTTGTGCAACTTTAACAAACTATTCTAAGTTGTACTCTAGTCATTTGAAAACTAAGAAAAAAGAGAGGAAGGTTTTAGAAAGAATGAGACTACAATATTAAAAATAAATTGTTGTGTAGCAATGTAAACAAGATAGAAGGTAACAAATTCCTAATCTAATCTATGTTGCAAAACTAGGGCAATAGATAGTCGTTATTCTATGGAGAACAAAATCATGATGGTTTACAAAAATCACACCATTTTCAAGTGTAGTAGGAAGGCTTAACATATTAATTGGTAAAAAAATTAGTATTTTGTATTACTTTCATTTGAAAGTCATCTTGCTACACCATTTGAGTACATCAATCTCCCTAAAAATAATAGTTTCGTCAGATGTAGAAAAATTAGAAAATAGCAAGTCCTACTCCTAATTTTCTCTATTTTATTCTATCTCTTATTCTATATTATATACTATGCCCCCTTCTTGTCTCTTTTTCTATCTTGTGTATTTTAATTAATCTCATTATATTACAACCTTTTTTATGTATTCAATGAAGGTCATTATTATAGACATATATTGCCAATGCTACTTACATCATGTTCACATGAGATCAATCATCTAAATCATCTATTTTCTTTAATATCCATGTGAAAAGTATGTAGATCCATGCTTTTGTAGGGTTCATTGGTAAGTATGGAGGTATGAAAAGCTTCAAATATCACACAAAGCTCTAATGGCTAAGTTGCAGGAGTCCATGTTGGAGAGGGAGGTCAAACTTATAAGTGATGACAAGAAAGATCAAAGTTTGACAAGCCTAAGTGTTTGAGAAAGAACAAGGTGGATGGAAATATGAATCTAGAAAGGTGTGAAAGAGCACAAGAATTATTTATTTCTACTAGGAAGAATTAAGAAAAGAAGAGGTGGTACATAGTTGAAGGACATGGAGGGAGGTTGGAAGTTTGTGGGAAGCACATTTAGGTGCATTTAATTTATACATGCCTACATAGGGAAATGAAATTTGGTGTGGGTTTTTAGCAATACAAATGAGTGGGGAAGGTAAAGAAGTCTTGCAGTACATGAAAATTCCACATATAAGCATAGGAGGGAATTTCATAGGAATGTTGGAATGTAGGGAATCGACGAAAACGCAAAATTTTATATGAGCTCTATATTGTTGCAAGGTGTGACCCTTGTTCTCTTCTTCCTATGGTAGGCATAGTCTAGTGTGGTGCTTGGGCTTCCTGACATGGTTTAACCGCCTCATGTGGATCTTGATCTTGTATAAATCCAACGGTTGTATCAAGTATTAACAGGTTGATCTTTTGGTGCAACGGTAGCTACCTGTGCAACAATTGGTATTAGAACTAAGGTCATAGGTTTGAAACCTATGCTTGCACTAGAGGGAACTGTTGCAAGGTGTGACCCTTGGTCTCCTCTTCCTGTGGTAGGCATAGTCCATCATGGCACTTGGGATTCGTGACATGGTTTAACCACCTCCTGTGGATCTTGATCTTGTATAAATCCAATGGGTGTATCGGGCATTAACAAGTCAATCTTTTGGTGCAAAGAAAACCATTTGTGCAACATATACTTCTATAAAGTAAATAATATGTCAAGGTATGAAAATCCAACAACTGGGATGAAGTCCAAAATTTTGTGATTATGTGAAAGGTTTGAAGTTTTTTTAGAAGTTTAATCTTTACTTGGTAAAGGTTATTTATTAATTGTAATTATTTAATTACTTGTAGGATATTCCAAAGTAATCCCTACAAGTATTTTGTCTTCTTTTCTTCCTCACACAAGTGTGAGGGTAAATCATTTTATTTTATTCCTTTAGTAAAGAATATTAGTGGATTAGGTTTAGCCTCCTCCTTACGAGGATCATGACACCTTGCAGACACATAGGGTGAATGGTGGCTTCCATAAAACTGGTAGTTATTTTGTAACTCCTTTACTCACCTCTATTTATTGAGGTGCTTCTCCACTCATTCTTCATGAAGTAAGCTTAAGATTAAGTGCTCTCACTCTCTCTTTTGTATCATTTTTAGGAATTTTCCTTATTCATAAAATTGGGGTATTTTCTTTATTTTTCCCTTTTATCAAATTACTGTGTCTCCTCTCCATATGTTGGTGCTTGTTTTGGATTCTTTCTTTAGTAATCTCTTTTCTTCAAACATACTCATTAATTAGTACTTTCCATTAAGCTTAAATTATTTATCCTTTCAAATTTATTAAAGTAATTTAATTGTAAGTTATAACAAACCAAGTTATTATTTCACACTTCTAATCCATTATTAAAATTATCATGTTTAAATAATAAGTTTGTGCAAAGGATTAAGTCATTTGCACAACCTTGAATAAATTCAATATACATGTAATACAAGGGTTCTTTCTTAAAAAATTGAGATCTATTGTTTGATGCAAGGTGGAATCCTTAAGCATTCATTATAAAACTACCTAAATTGAAATTCTCTCATTTATTTGAGGGTCCTTCATTTTCCATGGGAGGATATTTATTTTGGGGGAACTTCTAATCCTCTCTCTAGGCAATTTCATTCCATAGTAAAGAAATTGAAAGTAATGGTAAGTTTTAAATGAAATTGTAAGATGAATGAATATTTCAAACCTAATATTCATAGTTTGACTCTATCAGCATTCATAATATACTAGATGCATACTATAACATATATGAAGGGTGCTTCATAATTTTTCTAACCTTGCATAATGTTTAACTAGTAGAACCATTGCTATTCTACAGAATTAGTAAAGAGATATATTTTTGAAGGTTAGTGCCTTGCCTAAATACTTTTCTAAGCAATTTATCTCAATTCCAAAAAAGATAAAAGATAAAAAGTTTTTTTTTTTGTTTTTCAATGAAGTGAGCTTGATGTCAATGATTAAAATAATCTTATGGTTGCAACCATTCCATTGAAATGCATGCTAAGATTAGGTATTTACACCTTGAAAATCTAGTAAAATTATATTTACTTAATATTTATAAATCCATATAAATATGGTGACACATAGAAAAGGGTGCCTCACTTGAGAGAAACTTCAAAATTCTCTAGGATGACACACTATGTCACTTGACATTGATATTAAATGGCATTTGTAAGAGAATCTCTAGGTCATGCAAAATATGTAAGAGCATATATGTTGTGTAAGATGTGGAAGAGAAAAAATATGGTATTGTAAGATAAATAAGATAATCTTTGACATGTGTAAGAGCAAGTGAGACCAGTTTTAGTGAGGGCTTACATAGTATAGTAGCAAGATAATCTTTGACTAGTTAACAAAAACATGTGCAATGGAATCTTCTAAGATGTTTGAATGGGCCAAATTAAAATAAAATAAAATTTAGTGAGTGAAATATTTAACCTTAGGAGTTATATATTATTCTTGTAAGGTGAAACCATCATTGGGGGCATTGAAATTTGAGGAAACCAAATGGCCACCCAACTTAGGAACCTTGGTATGGCCCTTGGTATTGGAAACTACTAGTGGTTTCTTAGATCATTTTTGGCCTATATATTAGATACTTGGGTTAGAGTTTCTAGGGACCTTTTGCATCTCCTATTGAAATTGAATGATCTTTAGAAGATAAATTTATCTCAAAAGAGTTTTCTAAGGTATATCTTATGTTTTTGATAAGATAAGCAACATTTATAAGGTGTTGTACCCTTTACATAGAAATCCCAAAAGGCCAAAGGAAAACATAGTTCAAACATAACTTGAACTAGAAGCACAAACAAAAATAGTTGATTGACAACTATAGAAAAACAAAAATTAGAAAACCTCTGAAACAGAGGGGTCTAAATAGACTCCCCAAACCCGAGGCTGTGAAGAGGCAACAGATTTGGGGAAACCCTTCTTCTTCCATAGCACAACTAACCAAGAAGGATTGGACTCGAGAACCAAAAAGAGAGGTGAGGGGAGCAGATCCACAACAACCACCTCGATAGAGGAGCCACCACATAGTGAGGGAGCCAGCAATGAAGATAGGAGCTAACAAAGGTCCAATAGAGTCAAATAATGAAGGACAGGTAGGTTCTAATGGAGCATCAACAACAGAAGGTTCCAATGGCACAAAGACAACAATAGGCACTACACCGTCAACAAAAACCAATAGTGGCTCCACAGAAGGGACCACCGAAAGAGGAGCAAGGATAAGTTCCTGAGAAGAAACGATAGGGTCAACCTCTACAAAAGAAACTCTCAAAGGAGGAGAACCCACCATAAGATGGTCTAAGAGAGCATCCTTCCACCAAGTCACAACACCCTTGCAACGGGAAAAAGGGAAAGTAGAGGCCAAGTGACCCATTGAGAAGTATTTCATACACTAAAAGGGGAGACCCTCATAGTCCAAGAGCTACTTCCAAGGTTTGTCCTCCACTAGTAAGACTACATCACCATGGAGAGGTTTGGAGATTTCCAAATCAACCAACAACCAAGCCATCGTAGTATGCCCAAGCTCCCATGTCGCAGAATCAACCATTAAGAAGTGTCCAATGGTATTGCTAATAGCTTCATAAAATGATTCCTCCCAAAACTGGAGAGGGAGATTCGACAGACGAACCCAAACTAGTCTAGTGTTCAATGGCTCCATAAGGGGATTAAAAGAACGAGACAAAGGCATAATGGACAAAGAATGAATACCCCACATCCACCCCCTATCCAACACATAGTTTTGCTTCGTGGATGAGGCAAAGGTAGCAATGAAAAAATCCCTAGCACTAGGGTAGAGCTCAATCTCCCCATAGACCAATGGCTTCCAGGAGATAGACACACAATTATGGAGATTGGGGAGGGAAGGTCATAGGCCATTGAACCTATAGACCACACCTAGCTTCAAATAATAATCCTCTTTTTCAACTACCTCAGAACCACAAACCACAATAGGGGAATCCCTGACATAGGGCAGAGCCGGACGAGCCTGAGCACGAGATCGAGCACCCATCGAGGTATATCTTATTTTATGTGTTATTTTTCTACTAATTTTAATGTGTATACTTGACGTTATTTATAATATTTATCTTTTTGTCTTACTATAGGAATTATCTAGATACTTTTTATTTGGTAGATCAAAGTTTGGTATTAGCCTAAAAAAGGGGATGTTTTACTTATATTGTATTAATCATTGTTTAAGTAAAATCTATGCAAATAATTTTATTTATTGAGTGCTGAGAATGATAAATATGATAAAGATGAAGACCTAAAATTTTAAAAATCAAAATTTAAACTATAAAAACTAAAAATAGGTAATCCTTTTTATAAATCAATATCAATAGATTGCAATAAACGGTTTAAGAAACACTATGATAGACGAAAAATATTAGAACAAATTTTATTAAAAAATTAGTAATGTATGTTAATGTAAGAGAGGGGGACCAACCACTACAAGGCCCTAGGTCATGAAAGGCCAGGAGCGGAAAGGCTTCCCTAACTTACCTCAATTAAAAGGAAGGTTAGGATAGAAGGGATGAGAATGATGAAGACTATGAAGTCCTTCAATCACTCTATAATCTTGAGAACTAGAAAGAGACTAGATGATTTGGCCTTCGAAGTCAATCCTATGTCTCAAGTAGCTCTCTGTCTGAGGATAGAAGCACGGTTATGGGATGACAACATGGTGCACTAGCGTCTCATAGGTGTGCTGGCATTTGTACAACCAGAGAACTAGAAAGATGAGATTCAAAATCTAAAAGAGAGACTAACAGCCTAGTTTAGAGGTTTCTGAAGTGATAGAATGAGATTAAGAAGAGTGAAATGTAAATACTAATATGATAAAGGAAGTATATTACCGCAAGGGTGATGAAGATTATTTTTCACAACAGTCTTCTTGCCAATTTGCTTCAAGCTCTCTCTGCCTGCACATAGAAAAAAAATGGGGAAGTGTTGGGGCTGTTTAGGGGCCTATCTCAATCAAACCCCTATTTTGGTGTTTCCACCTCCACGGATAGCCAAGTTCACAATGATAGAAATAAAGATAAAGAAAGGAATACAAGCTACGTAAATAGAAGACAGTACAAAATAGTACGTGCTTACTCAACCAAAGATGATAGAGAATATTAGAGGAGCTTACCACCTTCATCCAAAGTGCTCAAGATTTATGGAGGAGAAAATGAGAGGAACTCAAGCCTCTGTTGTAATGGTGTTTGTCCTGTGCTTGCACTATCAGAGTGATAGAGTGGTAGATTGTTGCACTGGAGTGAAAACTATTGCTACAAAGCTTGTGGATGGATTCTCAAAGCATGGAGAGATTGTGCCAGCTTGTGAAGAAGATTAGCCAACTTTAAAATGGAAGAAGAGATGAAGACTATGAAGGAGAGGATAAAAAATGGCCATATTCAGGTCGGCCAGCTAAAGAGGGATGTTACTCTTTGACTTCTAATTGAAAATGTAACGCCTCTGTAGTCTCCAGTTGTCGAAATATTCTAGGGATGTAAGCATTTCATGTGGACGTCTACGCACCACGCAGGCGTCCTCAACAGAAATGCCTCCATCAAAACAAAAACAGCGCACCAAGTGTGATGCAAGCAGCAGGCTTAAGTGGAATTAAGCCTTTTTCTTAGGTCTTCTAAAGTTCAAGGGGGTAAAAGGGGATTTGTGTTAGGGGTGACAATTTATGCTTATAAATTTTTCCCCCACTTTAGCGAGCACAAGTACTGATGAGTGATTTGGTAAAGTAGAGTAGTAAACGAGTAACAAAGTCAGAGAAATATACCTGAATCAACGAGGAAGCAGAGCATGGTTTGGAAAACTTGGAAGTGTAGGAGAGGGCTTCGTAGTCTTGTGGAACTAAAAAGTTGAAGTATGAAAGCACCTCACAGGCTCACGGTCCTACAAGGAAGGTATCCTCCAAGAAATCTCACATGGAGGAAACCGAGCAAAAGGACCTTATAGACCCGCAAACCTACAAGGAAGGTATCTCCCAAGAACTCTCACATGGAGGAGACCGAGAAAAGGACCTTACAGACCCGTAGACCTACAAGGAATGTATCACCCAAGAACTCTCACATGGAGGAGACCAAGCAAAGGGGACTCCGCAGAGTTAGAGAGGGTGACATGTTTACCCATAGATAGAACATGTCAGGAAGCGGCTGTATAGGCCAGTGAATGGAAAGCCACGTAGACTGTCGCTAAGTTTTAAGACTTTCAAAGGGGTCCCTCGTGAACCCTTCAAAAGGAAGGAGGGTCCACTCAAGGGATGCGATGTTTGAAAAGTGAAGTCTATTCGGGCTACCCCCAAGCTAGATGTGAAGGTGCGAAGTAGGTCTAGTCGGGCTACCCCCAGACTAGACACGAAGAGGTGAAACCAATCTAGTCGGGCTACCCCCAAGCTAGATGTGAAGATATGATACCGGTCTAGTCGGGCTTCCTTTGGACTAGACGCCATAGTATTTGTTGAAATATTTTGAAGGGATCCCTTGGGAACCCAACGTGAAAAGGAGGGGTCCACTTAAGGGACGCGCTTATTCAAAAGCTAATGTCTTCTTTCTCGAATCGATCCATTATCAAGGAATCCTTTTGAAAGATGTTCACTTCATCAAGGAATTCAAAAGGAAGGAGATGCACCCATTTGAGGGGAAGACTAATACCGTTCCCGCTTCAGAGGAAGGTTCCCAAGTGCTTTCTTTATGAACCCATGATGAAGGAAACATGTTTAGTTAAGGTTTCATGTCGAGAATATAACTCTAAAGAAGAAGTGTGTGAAGGTTCTTTGAGAAAAGATTCATTTGGCAACGAATGCACTTTCTAAAGACCAAGTTGTGTAGAAGTGGTGTTGTTGCACATAAGAGGGACAACTCAAGGAAAGAAGAGAGAAACATCGAGAGAAACCAAAAGAAAAAAGAACACACACAATGGGCACAAGGGGATCTAGTTTCACGAGGTCAGATCTGCCTTTATTGACATATGTAATAGGTAACTATGGTGTAAGGCGAAAGATCATCAATCCCCAGTCAGATCAAGAAGGATGGGAACACATCGCAACACACACACACACATCTAATCTAAAGATCAAGAAGAGGAATCCTTAACATTGGTTGACCAAGAGGTCATCAACTTCCCACTCTAGATCATTGTAGGGGGAAGGGTGATGAGCCTACAATGGTGTAATGTTAAGGGGAGGAGCTTATGATCCTCCTTCAACAAGGGCTAACAAAGAGAGACCAGTGAGGTCTTCATTGCTCAACTCTTGTGGGTCTAACGTTAGCGAATTTGTGAAGATCGCTGACAAGGTCAAAACTTCATCCATCGATTTAAACATACACTTGATGGGAGTGTCATGTTTCACACTTGATGGAAGTGTCATGTTTCACCTTAGTGGATGGACGAGTTCACAGACAAGGTTCATCGCTAGGCTCACCAAGAGACTCAGGAGTGGTGACAAACTTGAGGGAGGTAGGAGCTAGCTCCATCACTAGGAAAAAACATGTTAGTGTGGGGCTAGCTTTTGAAGGAGGCTGGATCTTCTTACATTCTCCATTGATGGAGGAGCCATGCTCTTCCTTCTTCTTCATCAGAGGAGGTGTACTCCCCACAGATGAAGCAAGGTGGGTAGAAGAGGACAAAACTTCGGTAGATACAACTGAAGTATTAACTGTATCCATGGGTTTCAGGAAAGGCGAGACATCCAGAATGGAAGTTAGCAAGGGCGGCTCCATAGAAGGAGCGATAAACACCTACACCTTTCTAGGTGCATGTGCGCTCACAGCAGGAATCGAAAGAGATTCAAAACTAGTTAGATCAGAGGTAGAAGAGGGGAAAGAGGAGGCCACAACAGGTGGTGCTCTTTTCTCTTCCTCCTTTTGTGAGGAGGCTTGTTCAGCTAGGATAGCCTTTCACCGATGCTTGCATTCATGCGCAAGGTGGTTCCTATGTCTCTTCAAACTAGGAGCTAGAGTTTATGAAGGTACAGAAGGATTTTGTTCAGCTATGGGAGAGTCCTCCATGGCTATTTCCAATGGAAGGGAAGACTCTTGAATAGGAGCAAAGGGAGCAAGTTCATAAATGGCAAGAGGAATCAACTCTAGTGCCTCGATAGCGGGCCTCTTCCCATTCACTGTTTTGAGAATAGGAAGAGTAGGAGGCCATGGAGGCCAAGATAAAGAGGACTCTCCATGGGGATATTTATGTCTACCAAACCAAATGGGCCTAGGCTCTGTGGGTAAGACAAGAAGCTAAAATGCGAGACACTTGGCCTTTTGCCAAGTGGGCACCATGGGATTCTCTCGCAAGCACAAGACAAAAGTAGATGGCGCCATTGTAGGGCGAGAGGAAGCATTGAGATGAGTAGTGGAAGGGGAAGAAGGAGGATCTCAGGACCACTTCTCTTCTTTTCTCTTATGTGCCTTGGTGGAATCGTTGTCAGATTTTATGCAAGCTCTATGCGAAATAACATAGGGCGAAGGAGGAAACCTCACTTTCAACCTAGCATGCCCTTCTTATAGATTTGATACGTATGGTGAAGGAGGTCCTTCCTAGGTGGGAGAGGACCAAGAGATGCAGGCCAAAATTAATCTAGGGTGTAGCTGCCACGTGCAATGGTTGTCATGGAAAACATGTATCGAACCTCCATGAGAAAACTTCAAGAATTTGTGCACAACCGGGGGAATTTCATTCATAGCTACCAGCCAGGGGATACCTAGCTTTACTCTAAAGAGTTCAGACCCCAGGATAATGTCAAACCTAAGGCTCACAAACTTAGGTCTGATGAGAACCTACAGGACAATGCTCCCTATAGGAGGTACGAAAATTCCATCATGTGTGCGGACGGTACTTTCAGGTGCATCATATCCATCCTTATGCAGGAAGTTAATTAGCATGATCTCCTCAATTATGATATTCACTTGAGATGTCGGATCAACAAGGACACCTGCTACAGTATTCCCATTTATCCTTACAGGAATGTAAAGAGGAGATGGATCTCTATTAAACCCCATCGACAGGTCCTATGAGGTGAAGGTTATGCTAGTACCACTACTCACAGTCTGCACAAAGCTTGGAATAAGTTGGTTTAAGAAAGAGGCCATCACGCACACCAAATGGTACTTCTACGGAGCCTCCTAAGGCTTACGAGATAGGATAGAGACTCAATTAAGGTTTCGTTACACAGCACCGTCGGAACCTTCCAACTATGCCTACTAGGGGTTGTAGGTTGGGTTGTAAGGAAAAATCCTTAGAACACTCACACCTACAACACTCCTAGAACATGAGGAAAAGGACTCTTAGTATCACAAAATGGAATCAAAATGGTTCATGTCAGGTTCACCAAAAATGTAAAAGAGGGGGACCAACCACTGCAAGGCCCCAGGTCATGAAAGACCAAGAGCGAAAAGGTTGCCCTAACTTACCTCAATTAAAAGGAAGTTCAAGATAGAGGGGATGAGAATGATTTAGACTATGAATTCCTTTTATCACTCTGCAATCCCAAGAACTGGAAATAGGCTAGATGAGTTAGAGTTCATAATCAACCTTGTGTCTCAAGTAGCTCTTTGTTTGAGGACAAAAGTGTGGTTCTAGGATGACAGTGCAATGCCCTAGCGTCTCACAGGTGCATTGGCATCTGTATGGATAGAAAACCAAAAAGGCGAGATTCAAACTCTAAAGGAGAGACTAGCAGCCTAGTTTAGAGGTTTCTGAAGTGATAGAACGAGATTAAGAAGAGTGAAATGTAAATAGTGATATGATAAAGAAAGTATATTACCAGAAGGGTGACAAAGACGATTTCGCACAACAGTCTTCTTGCCAACTTACTTCAAGCTCTCTCCACCTACACACAGAAAAAAAAGGGGCAATTGTTGGGGTTGTTTAGTGGCCTACCTCAATCAGACCCCTGTTTTGGTGTTTCCACCTCCATAGACAACCAGGTTTGCAACGATAGGAATAAAGATAAAGAAAGGAATACAAGCTACATAAACATAAGACACTACAAAACAATATGTGCTTACTCAACCAAAGATGATAGAGAATATTAGAGGAGCTTACCACCTCCATCCAAAGCGCTCAAGGGTGTTTGCAGGAAGTTGAGTCCACTTTTTGGCCAAAAAGTGGAATTATTTTCCCTAATTTTCATAATTTGACAAATTTGACCTAAAAATTTGAAGCACTTAGAGATGGAATCTTCAAAAAAGTCACTAGCCATAAAATGTAGTACTTAGAGTCTAGTTTCCAAATATGTAATTTATTTCAATACCCAGATTGCACAAATTGAGTTTCAATAGGTGTTTCTAAAAACCACTATTTAAAAGTCAATTTTTTTAACCATACCATACAATTGTACGACATCCATATTTTGACCTAAATTATCGTATTTTTCTAAATCCTTTTGGGAAAAGATATGTGACTCACTGAAGCTTGTTTTCAATATTTTTTGTAGTTTTTTATTGAATTTTTTTTTTTGTTAATTTTTTATTAGGCATATTTGTCTTTTTGAAAAATCGTCATGTATGACACGCATATGTTGACCTAAACTTATCATTTTTTGATATTTTTTAAAAAAATTGAAAAGAATTGGCTGAAGTTTTTTCTCGCGCAATCCGTTCGTCAAAATGTTATGTTGATCAAAAGTTATTAAAATAGTAAAAAACCCTGATATTTAAAATTTATGGACCAGTTTCATCAAAAATTAATTGAAAAATAGAAAAAAAAATCCAATTGTAAAAAAATTTACATATTTAGAATCTGTATTGTCTCATCTAAAATGGGTTTTAATTTCGTCAAAAAATTCTGCAAAAAAAGTCGTCAGCCATATGTCCAAACTAGGTATTTTTCTCTAACATTGTTAGGACCTTCAACTTGTAGGTCAAACCAGGTTGAAGGCCTAGGTTCGAATTTCCAATGCTTTTCCTGAACCAAAAAACAAACCACAAACTCGACCAAAAACTCATATTTTAAAACATGGGATCCTGTTAAAATAATCATTTTTTTTATGCTTTTACGAAACGGGATCCCGTTTTGAAAATTGCCAAAAATGGAAAATTTCCATATTTGGAAACTTTTAAAAACGGGATCCTATAGTTACAAAATTCCAAAAATGGATAGTTTGCAAAAATGAAAAAATTTCAAAGCGGGATCCCGTTTAAAAAACCGGATCTCATTTTTAGATTTTAGGCTCAGGGTCTTGAACCTAAATGGGATCTTGTTTTTGCAATGCTGAATTCATTTTTTTGGCTAAGGAAAAAGCTTCCATGTTTCGTGGACTCAACTTCTTACACTTACCTCAAGGCTTGTAGAGGAGAAAATGAGAGGAACTCAAGCCTCTGTTGTAATGGCGTATGTCCTATGTTTGTACTATCAGAATGATAGAGTGGTAGATTGCTGCAATGGAGTGAAAAGTGTTGCTACAAAGCTTGTGGATGGATGCTCAAAGTATGGAGAGATTGTGCCAGCTTGTGAAGAAGATCAACCAACTTGGAAATAGAAGAAGAGATGAATAATATGAAGGAGAGGATGAAAAATGGCCATATTTGGTTCGACCAACCGAAGAGGGACATTACTCTTTGAATTCCAATCGAAAATGTAATGCCTCTGCAGTCTCCAATCGCAGGAATCTGCCAAGGACGTAAGCATGTTGCGCGGACATTTGCGCGCTGCACGGGCGTCCCTGACAAAAATACCTCCATCGACACACAAACAGGGTGCCAAGTGTGATGCAAGCAGTGGGCTTAATTTTAATTAAGCCTCCGCCTTAGGTCTTCTAGAGTGCAAGGGGGTAAAAAGGGATTTATGTTAGGGGTGCAAATTCATGCTTATCACTTAATTCTATAAAAAAACATAATATTGTTGTAAGGAAGTTAAGTTAGTGGAACAACTTCCTATACTAATCTTGAGAGGGGGTTATGAAAAAAAAAAATTAGATCTAAGAAATTATAAAAAGTTAAACATAAATAAGAATAAATAATATGCATACCACAACACAATGATTTACATGAAGAAAACCATCTCAAGAGAAAACCGCACACTCAAAAATATACCCAATATATTATGTGGAAATGAACAAGATTAAAATATACTTTTAGATCAAGCTTTCTCACAGGAGTATCACAAACTAGATATTCGGAGGTAACTCAACAAATATGACTCTTACACACAACCTCCATATCAAGGTAAGTGTAAAAATATAGGGGACCAAAAGTGGCCAGTCCACTTTTTGGTCTTAAAAAAAGAGAAAACGAGAGAACATTATAATGAAACAAACAAATTATGGGTTGGTAGTGACCGAGCCTAGGCTCAGTCAAATTACCAAGTCATAACATGAGTGTGTTATAATACACTCACTTTATGGGTTGGTTTATACATAACATGAGCATGTTATAACACACTCACATTATGTGAATGCTTTCACAAAACACGAGTGTGCATTATGTTTCAAATTGGAAAAAAAATTTCTTTTTTTCTCTTTCCCCTTCTCTTTCAATGAAAATACATACATGAAATTTATATATGGATATTTAATTTCTTATTCCTTCAGGATGTTTGAGAGTGGTTTCAAATCTCTAGGAGTTATAATGCAAATTCTAGTTTTTGGAAGATCTTATAATTTTTCAATCATAGTCAAATTTTAGTAATCAACATGTCAAATTTCAGTAATCAAAAAGTTATATCATCGTTCTCTCTCTCAATCTCACTCATTGTTTATCCATTATATCCTAGACCACTCTCTCTCCCTCCTTACCTCTAATTCTCCCCATCTCACTTTTCTCTCTCTCCCCTTCCCTCTCTAATTATCTCTATCTCACTTCTCTCTCCCTGCCACCCTCCCTCCTTCCCTCTCTATTCTCTATCTCCCTCCCTCCTTCCCTCTCTACATCACTTTATCTCCTCTCTCTCTCTATCTATCTCCCTCTCTCCCCTTCCATCTCCCCTTTCCTCCCTACTTCTCTCTATCTCACCCCTCCCTCTCTCCTTCCCTCTCTTTCTCTCTCTCCCCCTCTTTCTGTCTCTCCCCCTCTCTCTCTCTCTCTCTCCTTCCCTCTCTACTTCTATTTATCTCACCATTCTCTCTCTAATTCCTCTTCTCTATCATGTCTCTCCTCCCTCTCCTTCCTCCTCCCTTCTTCCCTCTCTCTCCTCTTACCCCTCACTCTCTCACTCTCTCCTTCCCTCTCTACTACTCTCTATCTCACCATTCTCTCTCACTATCTACTTCCCTCTCTACTTCTTTCTATCTCACAATTATTTCTTCCCTCCCCTCTATAATTCTCTCTATTGCACCTCTCTCTTCATCCATCCTTCCCTCTCTAATGTTCTCTATATCTCCCTCTTTCTCTACATCCTCTCTCTCAATACATATATCTCTATCTATATGTCTTTATTCCTCCACCCACCTTCCCTCCCCCTCCCCCCTTTCTCTCTCCCTCTCTCTCTCTTCTCTCTCTCTCTCTCTCCCATTATTTCTATCTCACTTCTCTCTCCCTCCCTCCTTCCATCTCTAGTTTTCTATATCTCACCCCTCTCACTCTCTCCCTACATATCCCCCTCTCTCTCCCTACCTCTCCTTCACATATCCCTCACATCTTTATCTCACCATTCTCTCTTTCTCTCTACTTCTATCTATCTCACTCTCTCCCTCCCTAGAGAGAGAGAGAGGGAGAGGTACATACATAGGTAAGGATAGAGTGAAAGGGGAGATAGAGAGTAGAGAGGGGTGGAATTAGGGAGGGAAAGGTAGAGAGAGATAGAGAGGGAGGGTAGGAGGGATAAAGGGAGGGAGAGAGGGAAAGAAAGATGGAGGGGTAGGTTGAGAGAGAGGTAGGGTGAGAGAGAGAGAGAGAGAGAGTATATTTGTGTGTGAGAGAGAGGTAATTTGGGAGGGATAGAGGGAGAGGTTCATAGAGAGATAGATTGAGGGGAGATAGAGAGATATGGAGAAGGATGGACAAGGGAAGGGAGAGGTAGGTTAGGAGTGATCATGAGAGATTAGAGATAGAGATAAGGAGATGGGGATGGGGGAGGGAGGGCGAGGTAGAGATGTATGGTGGGAGGGATAGAGGGAGGGAGAGAGAACATGAAGGAGGGAGGTAGGGAGAGATAGGTAGACATAGGTAAGGTGAAAGGAGAAGAGGGAGAGATAAGTAGAGAGTGAGGTGAGATAGAGTGAACTAGAGATGGAAGGGGAGAGAGGTAGAGAGAGGGGGAAGGTGGGAGGGAGAGAGAGAGAGGTAGGTGTAAAGAGAGGTAGGGTTGGAGGGACTGAGGGAAAGGTAGGTAGAGAGGGAGAGGGTGATTGGAGATAGAGAGAAGTAGAGAGGGAGGATAAAGGAGGAGTAGGTGGAGAGAGAGGTAAGGTTGGAGGGACTAAGGGAGAGAGTGGATAGAGAACTAGGACGGAGGAGGAGGAAACAGAGAGAGACAAAGAGGGTGGAGGACAAAGGAGGAAGGAGGGGTAGTGAGAGAGCAGGGCTGATGGACGAGGTGGAGGTGGATATGATGAGAGGGCAAGTGTTTGAGATGGACATAGGAGAGCCATCAGACACAGGATCAGGGATGAGAACCAGGGCCGAGATCCAGAGAAAGAGGACAGCCGATGAGAGGCAGGTCAGGGATGACGGCAGAGATCAAGACAGCCAGAGGAGGACGAGGAGAGACAGGAGAGTGAGAGAGGCAGGGCAGGAGAGGAGGAGGAGGAGGAGAGTTGTAGACAGACAGAGGAGAGGCAGGAGAGGCACAGAGATATAGGAGAAGACAGTGGAGGGAGAGAGGACACACAGAGAGAGGGAAGGAGTGGATAGTGGAAAGAGGAGAGATAGAGAGAAGTAGAGAGGGATGGGGGAGGAAGGGAGAGGTAGAGAGGTAGGGAGGGAGAAATAGAGGGAGATAGAGAGAGGAGGGAGGTAGGGAAAGGTAGGTAGAGAGAGTGAGGGGAGATAGAGAGAAGTAGAGAGAGAAGGGGAGAGAGGTAGAGAGGGGGAAGGTTGGAGGTTTGAGGTTGGAGGTTTGAGGTTGGAGGGAGGAAAGTTATGTAGAGAGGTAGGGTGAGAGGGATTGAGGGAAAGGTAGTTAGAGAGGGAGAGTGTGAGTGGAGATAGAGAGTATAGAGGGAAGGAGAGAGATGTATAAATTTCTTTCAACTCCTTGTAGTTTTATTTATACTTTTATTATAAGAAATATGATATTTAAAACTTCCTTGCAAGAATCCATAAAATATATATTTTAATAAATATAATATATAATATTCATATTATATAATGTATATTATATAAATATGAATATATCCTAGTATATATTAATTCATCATATATTATATTATATATTAATAT
>CM021107.1:148105880-148170915 GCA_007115665.2 Sequoiadendron giganteum | reverse complement strand
GCATTGAAATTTGAGGAAACCAAATGGCCACCCAACTTAGGAACCTTGGTATGGCCCTTGGTATTGGAAACTACTAGTGGTTTCTTAGATCATTTTTGGCCTATATATTAGATACTTGGGTTAGAGTTTCTAGGGACCTTTTGCATCTCCTATTGAAATTGAATGATCTTTAGAAGATAAATTTATCTCAAAAGAGTTTTCTAAGGTATATCTTATGTTTTTGATAAGATAAGCAACATTTATAAGGTGTTGTACCCTTTACATAGAAATCCCAAAAGGCCAAAGGAAAACATAGTTCAAACATAACTTGAACTAGAAGCACAAACAAAAATAGTTGATTGACAACTATAGAAAAACAAAAATTAGAAAACCTCTGAAACAGAGGGGTCTAAATAGACTCCCCAAACCCGAGGCTGTGAAGAGGCAACAGATTTGGGGAAACCCTTCTTCTTCCATAGCACAACTAACCAAGAAGGATTGGACTCGAGAACCAAAAAGAGAGGTGAGGGGAGCAGATCCACAACAACCACCTCGATAGAGGAGCCACCACATAGTGAGGGAGCCAGCAATGAAGATAGGAGCTAACAAAGGTCCAATAGAGTCAAATAATGAAGGACAGGTAGGTTCTAATGGAGCATCAACAACAGAAGGTTCCAATGGCACAAAGACAACAATAGGCACTACACCGTCAACAAAAACCAATAGTGGCTCCACAGAAGGGACCACCGAAAGAGGAGCAAGGATAAGTTCCTGAGAAGAAACGATAGGGTCAACCTCTACAAAAGAAACTCTCAAAGGAGGAGAACCCACCATAAGATGGTCTAAGAGAGCATCCTTCCACCAAGTCACAACACCCTTGCAACGGGAAAAAGGGAAAGTAGAGGCCAAGTGACCCATTGAGAAGTATTTCATACACTAAAAGGGGAGACCCTCATAGTCCAAGAGCTACTTCCAAGGTTTGTCCTCCACTAGTAAGACTACATCACCATGGAGAGGTTTGGAGATTTCCAAATCAACCAACAACCAAGCCATCGTAGTATGCCCAAGCTCCCATGTCGCAGAATCAACCATTAAGAAGTGTCCAATGGTATTGCTAATAGCTTCATAAAATGATTCCTCCCAAAACTGGAGAGGGAGATTCGACAGACGAACCCAAACTAGTCTAGTGTTCAATGGCTCCATAAGGGGATTAAAAGAACGAGACAAAGGCATAATGGACAAAGAATGAATACCCCACATCCACCCCCTATCCAACACATAGTTTTGCTTCGTGGATGAGGCAAAGGTAGCAATGAAAAAATCCCTAGCACTAGGGTAGAGCTCAATCTCCCCATAGACCAATGGCTTCCAGGAGATAGACACACAATTATGGAGATTGGGGAGGGAAGGTCATAGGCCATTGAACCTATAGACCACACCTAGCTTCAAATAATAATCCTCTTTTTCAACTACCTCAGAACCACAAACCACAATAGGGGAATCCCTGACATAGGGCAGAGCCGGACGAGCCTGAGCACGAGATCGAGCACCCATCGAGGTATATCTTATTTTATGTGTTATTTTTCTACTAATTTTAATGTGTATACTTGACGTTATTTATAATATTTATCTTTTTGTCTTACTATAGGAATTATCTAGATACTTTTTATTTGGTAGATCAAAGTTTGGTATTAGCCTAAAAAAGGGGATGTTTTACTTATATTGTATTAATCATTGTTTAAGTAAAATCTATGCAAATAATTTTATTTATTGAGTGCTGAGAATGATAAATATGATAAAGATGAAGACCTAAAATTTTAAAAATCAAAATTTAAACTATAAAAACTAAAAATAGGTAATCCTTTTTATAAATCAATATCAATAGATTGCAATAAACGGTTTAAGAAACACTATGATAGACGAAAAATATTAGAACAAATTTTATTAAAAAATTAGTAATGTATGTTAATGTAAGAGAGGGGGACCAACCACTACAAGGCCCTAGGTCATGAAAGGCCAGGAGCGGAAAGGCTTCCCTAACTTACCTCAATTAAAAGGAAGGTTAGGATAGAAGGGATGAGAATGATGAAGACTATGAAGTCCTTCAATCACTCTATAATCTTGAGAACTAGAAAGAGACTAGATGATTTGGCCTTCGAAGTCAATCCTATGTCTCAAGTAGCTCTCTGTCTGAGGATAGAAGCACGGTTATGGGATGACAACATGGTGCACTAGCGTCTCATAGGTGTGCTGGCATTTGTACAACCAGAGAACTAGAAAGATGAGATTCAAAATCTAAAAGAGAGACTAACAGCCTAGTTTAGAGGTTTCTGAAGTGATAGAATGAGATTAAGAAGAGTGAAATGTAAATACTAATATGATAAAGGAAGTATATTACCGCAAGGGTGATGAAGATTATTTTTCACAACAGTCTTCTTGCCAATTTGCTTCAAGCTCTCTCTGCCTGCACATAGAAAAAAAATGGGGAAGTGTTGGGGCTGTTTAGGGGCCTATCTCAATCAAACCCCTATTTTGGTGTTTCCACCTCCACGGATAGCCAAGTTCACAATGATAGAAATAAAGATAAAGAAAGGAATACAAGCTACGTAAATAGAAGACAGTACAAAATAGTACGTGCTTACTCAACCAAAGATGATAGAGAATATTAGAGGAGCTTACCACCTTCATCCAAAGTGCTCAAGATTTATGGAGGAGAAAATGAGAGGAACTCAAGCCTCTGTTGTAATGGTGTTTGTCCTGTGCTTGCACTATCAGAGTGATAGAGTGGTAGATTGTTGCACTGGAGTGAAAACTATTGCTACAAAGCTTGTGGATGGATTCTCAAAGCATGGAGAGATTGTGCCAGCTTGTGAAGAAGATTAGCCAACTTTAAAATGGAAGAAGAGATGAAGACTATGAAGGAGAGGATAAAAAATGGCCATATTCAGGTCGGCCAGCTAAAGAGGGATGTTACTCTTTGACTTCTAATTGAAAATGTAACGCCTCTGTAGTCTCCAGTTGTCGAAATATTCTAGGGATGTAAGCATTTCATGTGGACGTCTACGCACCACGCAGGCGTCCTCAACAGAAATGCCTCCATCAAAACAAAAACAGCGCACCAAGTGTGATGCAAGCAGCAGGCTTAAGTGGAATTAAGCCTTTTTCTTAGGTCTTCTAAAGTTCAAGGGGGTAAAAGGGGATTTGTGTTAGGGGTGACAATTTATGCTTATAAATTTTTCCCCCACTTTAGCGAGCACAAGTACTGATGAGTGATTTGGTAAAGTAGAGTAGTAAACGAGTAACAAAGTCAGAGAAATATACCTGAATCAACGAGGAAGCAGAGCATGGTTTGGAAAACTTGGAAGTGTAGGAGAGGGCTTCGTAGTCTTGTGGAACTAAAAAGTTGAAGTATGAAAGCACCTCACAGGCTCACGGTCCTACAAGGAAGGTATCCTCCAAGAAATCTCACATGGAGGAAACCGAGCAAAAGGACCTTATAGACCCGCAAACCTACAAGGAAGGTATCTCCCAAGAACTCTCACATGGAGGAGACCGAGAAAAGGACCTTACAGACCCGTAGACCTACAAGGAATGTATCACCCAAGAACTCTCACATGGAGGAGACCAAGCAAAGGGGACTCCGCAGAGTTAGAGAGGGTGACATGTTTACCCATAGATAGAACATGTCAGGAAGCGGCTGTATAGGCCAGTGAATGGAAAGCCACGTAGACTGTCGCTAAGTTTTAAGACTTTCAAAGGGGTCCCTCGTGAACCCTTCAAAAGGAAGGAGGGTCCACTCAAGGGATGCGATGTTTGAAAAGTGAAGTCTATTCGGGCTACCCCCAAGCTAGATGTGAAGGTGCGAAGTAGGTCTAGTCGGGCTACCCCCAGACTAGACACGAAGAGGTGAAACCAATCTAGTCGGGCTACCCCCAAGCTAGATGTGAAGATATGATACCGGTCTAGTCGGGCTTCCTTTGGACTAGACGCCATAGTATTTGTTGAAATATTTTGAAGGGATCCCTTGGGAACCCAACGTGAAAAGGAGGGGTCCACTTAAGGGACGCGCTTATTCAAAAGCTAATGTCTTCTTTCTCGAATCGATCCATTATCAAGGAATCCTTTTGAAAGATGTTCACTTCATCAAGGAATTCAAAAGGAAGGAGATGCACCCATTTGAGGGGAAGACTAATACCGTTCCCGCTTCAGAGGAAGGTTCCCAAGTGCTTTCTTTATGAACCCATGATGAAGGAAACATGTTTAGTTAAGGTTTCATGTCGAGAATATAACTCTAAAGAAGAAGTGTGTGAAGGTTCTTTGAGAAAAGATTCATTTGGCAACGAATGCACTTTCTAAAGACCAAGTTGTGTAGAAGTGGTGTTGTTGCACATAAGAGGGACAACTCAAGGAAAGAAGAGAGAAACATCGAGAGAAACCAAAAGAAAAAAGAACACACACAATGGGCACAAGGGGATCTAGTTTCACGAGGTCAGATCTGCCTTTATTGACATATGTAATAGGTAACTATGGTGTAAGGCGAAAGATCATCAATCCCCAGTCAGATCAAGAAGGATGCATGAAAGATAAAAATACAAATTTGGATCAATATGGAAGGAGGCCTAGAATTCTCCCCAACTTTTGCATCATCCCCAATTTATCAGTCAATGCAAACATGGAGAGCAGTCACATATAGAGAGAGGATTAACAACACAAAAACCATATGTTCCAAGCACCAATAAATGTGAGGTCATCCGAGGCACATATAGCATTACCACGATGGGAACACATGTGACACACACACACACACATCTAATCTAAAAGATCAGAGGAATCACTTAACATTGGTTATTAAGAGTCATCAACTTCCCATCTAGATCATTGGGGGGAAGGGTGTGAGCACAATGGTGCAGTGTTAAGGAGGCTTTGATCCTCCTTCAGCAAAGAGACTAACAAGAGGGACCCGGTGGGGTCTTCATTTCTCAACCTCTTGTGGGTCTAACATGGCGGGTTGTGGTCGTGACGGAGTTAGAACTTCATCCATCGATTTAAACATACGCTTGATGGGAGTGTCATGTTTCACACTTGATGGAAGTGTCATGTTTCACCTTAGTGGATGGACGAGTTCACAGACAAGGTTCATCGCTAGGCTCACCAAGAGACTCAGGAGTGGTGACAAACTTGAGGGAGGTAGGAGCTAGCTCCATCACTAGGAAAAAACATGTTAGTGTGGGGCTAGCTTTTGAAGGAGGCTGGATCTTCTTACATTCTCCATTGATGGAGGAGCCATGCTCTTCCTTCTTCTTCATCAGAGGAGGTGTACTCCCCACAGATGAAGCAAGGTGGGTAGAAGAGGACAAAACTTCGGTAGATACAACTGAAGTATTAACTGTATCCATGGGTTTCAGGAAAGGCGAGACATCCAGAATGGAAGTTAGCAAGGGCGGCTCCATAGAAGGAGCGATAAACACCTACACCTTTCTAGGTGCATGTGCGCTCACAGCAGGAATCGAAAGAGATTCAAAACTAGTTAGATCAGAGGTAGAAGAGGGGAAAGAGGAGGCCACAACAGGTGGTGCTCTTTTCTCTTCCTCCTTTTGTGAGGAGGCTTGTTCAGCTAGGATAGCCTTTCACCGATGCTTGCATTCATGCGCAAGGTGGTTCCTATGTCTCTTCAAACTAGGAGCTAGAGTTTATGAAGGTACAGAAGGATTTTGTTCAGCTATGGGAGAGTCCTCCATGGCTATTTCCAATGGAAGGGAAGACTCTTGAATAGGAGCAAAGGGAGCAAGTTCATAAATGGCAAGAGGAATCAACTCTAGTGCCTCGATAGCGGGCCTCTTCCCATTCACTGTTTTGAGAATAGGAAGAGTAGGAGGCCATGGAGGCCAAGATAAAGAGGACTCTCCATGGGGATATTTATGTCTACCAAACCAAATGGGCCTAGGCTCTGTGGGTAAGACAAGAAGCTAAAATGCGAGACACTTGGCCTTTTGCCAAGTGGGCACCATGGGATTCTCTCGCAAGCACAAGACAAAAGTAGATGGCGCCATTGTAGGGCGAGAGGAAGCATTGAGATGAGTAGTGGAAGGGGAAGAAGGAGGATCTCAGGACCACTTCTCTTCTTTTCTCTTATGTGCCTTGGTGGAATCGTTGTCAGATTTTATGCAAGCTCTATGCGAAATAACATAGGGCGAAGGAGGAAACCTCACTTTCAACCTAGCATGCCCTTCTTATAGATTTGATACGTATGGTGAAGGAGGTCCTTCCTAGGTGGGAGAGGACCAAGAGATGCAGGCCAAAATTAATCTAGGGTGTAGCTGCCACGTGCAATGGTTGTCATGGAAAACATGTATCGAACCTCCATGAGAAAACTTCAAGAATTTGTGCACAACCGGGGGAATTTCATTCATAGCTACCAGCCAGGGGATACCTAGCTTTACTCTAAAGAGTTCAGACCCCAGGATAATGTCAAACCTAAGGCTCACAAACTTAGGTCTGATGAGAACCTACAGGACAATGCTCCCTATAGGAGGTACGAAAATTCCATCATGTGTGCGGACGGTACTTTCAGGTGCATCATATCCATCCTTATGCAGGAAGTTAATTAGCATGATCTCCTCAATTATGATATTCACTTGAGATGTCGGATCAACAAGGACACCTGCTACAGTATTCCCATTTATCCTTACAGGAATGTAAAGAGGAGATGGATCTCTATTAAACCCCATCGACAGGTCCTATGAGGTGAAGGTTATGCTAGTACCACTACTCACAGTCTGCACAAAGCTTGGAATAAGTTGGTTTAAGAAAGAGGCCATCACGCACACCAAATGGTACTTCTACGGAGCCTCCTAAGGCTTACGAGATAGGATAGAGACTCAATTAAGGTTTCGTTACACAGCACCGTCGGAACCTTCCAACTATGCCTACTAGGGGTTGTAGGTTGGGTTGTAAGGAAAAATCCTTAGAACACTCACACCTACAACACTCCTAGAACATGAGGAAAAGGACTCTTAGTATCACAAAATGGAATCAAAATGGTTCATGTCAGGTTCACCAAAAATGTAAAAGAGGGGGACCAACCACTGCAAGGCCCCAGGTCATGAAAGACCAAGAGCGAAAAGGTTGCCCTAACTTACCTCAATTAAAAGGAAGTTCAAGATAGAGGGGATGAGAATGATTTAGACTATGAATTCCTTTTATCACTCTGCAATCCCAAGAACTGGAAATAGGCTAGATGAGTTAGAGTTCATAATCAACCTTGTGTCTCAAGTAGCTCTTTGTTTGAGGACAAAAGTGTGGTTCTAGGATGACAGTGCAATGCCCTAGCGTCTCACAGGTGCATTGGCATCTGTATGGATAGAAAACCAAAAAGGCGAGATTCAAACTCTAAAGGAGAGACTAGCAGCCTAGTTTAGAGGTTTCTGAAGTGATAGAACGAGATTAAGAAGAGTGAAATGTAAATAGTGATATGATAAAGAAAGTATATTACCAGAAGGGTGACAAAGACGATTTCGCACAACAGTCTTCTTGCCAACTTACTTCAAGCTCTCTCCACCTACACACAGAAAAAAAAGGGGCAATTGTTGGGGTTGTTTAGTGGCCTACCTCAATCAGACCCCTGTTTTGGTGTTTCCACCTCCATAGACAACCAGGTTTGCAACGATAGGAATAAAGATAAAGAAAGGAATACAAGCTACATAAACATAAGACACTACAAAACAATATGTGCTTACTCAACCAAAGATGATAGAGAATATTAGAGGAGCTTACCACCTCCATCCAAAGCGCTCAAGGGTGTTTGCAGGAAGTTGAGTCCACTTTTTGGCCAAAAAGTGGAATTATTTTCCCTAATTTTCATAATTTGACAAATTTGACCTAAAAATTTGAAGCACTTAGAGATGGAATCTTCAAAAAAGTCACTAGCCATAAAATGTAGTACTTAGAGTCTAGTTTCCAAATATGTAATTTATTTCAATACCCAGATTGCACAAATTGAGTTTCAATAGGTGTTTCTAAAAACCACTATTTAAAAGTCAATTTTTTTAACCATACCATACAATTGTACGACATCCATATTTTGACCTAAATTATCGTATTTTTCTAAATCCTTTTGGGAAAAGATATGTGACTCACTGAAGCTTGTTTTCAATATTTTTTGTAGTTTTTTATTGAATTTTTTTTTTTGTTAATTTTTTATTAGGCATATTTGTCTTTTTGAAAAATCGTCATGTATGACACGCATATGTTGACCTAAACTTATCATTTTTTGATATTTTTTAAAAAAATTGAAAAGAATTGGCTGAAGTTTTTTCTCGCGCAATCCGTTCGTCAAAATGTTATGTTGATCAAAAGTTATTAAAATAGTAAAAAACCCTGATATTTAAAATTTATGGACCAGTTTCATCAAAAATTAATTGAAAAATAGAAAAAAAAATCCAATTGTAAAAAAATTTACATATTTAGAATCTGTATTGTCTCATCTAAAATGGGTTTTAATTTCGTCAAAAAATTCTGCAAAAAAAGTCGTCAGCCATATGTCCAAACTAGGTATTTTTCTCTAACATTGTTAGGACCTTCAACTTGTAGGTCAAACCAGGTTGAAGGCCTAGGTTCGAATTTCCAATGCTTTTCCTGAACCAAAAAACAAACCACAAACTCGACCAAAAACTCATATTTTAAAACATGGGATCCTGTTAAAATAATCATTTTTTTTATGCTTTTACGAAACGGGATCCCGTTTTGAAAATTGCCAAAAATGGAAAATTTCCATATTTGGAAACTTTTAAAAACGGGATCCTATAGTTACAAAATTCCAAAAATGGATAGTTTGCAAAAATGAAAAAATTTCAAAGCGGGATCCCGTTTAAAAAACCGGATCTCATTTTTAGATTTTAGGCTCAGGGTCTTGAACCTAAATGGGATCTTGTTTTTGCAATGCTGAATTCATTTTTTTGGCTAAGGAAAAAGCTTCCATGTTTCGTGGACTCAACTTCTTACACTTACCTCAAGGCTTGTAGAGGAGAAAATGAGAGGAACTCAAGCCTCTGTTGTAATGGCGTATGTCCTATGTTTGTACTATCAGAATGATAGAGTGGTAGATTGCTGCAATGGAGTGAAAAGTGTTGCTACAAAGCTTGTGGATGGATGCTCAAAGTATGGAGAGATTGTGCCAGCTTGTGAAGAAGATCAACCAACTTGGAAATAGAAGAAGAGATGAATAATATGAAGGAGAGGATGAAAAATGGCCATATTTGGTTCGACCAACCGAAGAGGGACATTACTCTTTGAATTCCAATCGAAAATGTAATGCCTCTGCAGTCTCCAATCGCAGGAATCTGCCAAGGACGTAAGCATGTTGCGCGGACATTTGCGCGCTGCACGGGCGTCCCTGACAAAAATACCTCCATCGACACACAAACAGGGTGCCAAGTGTGATGCAAGCAGTGGGCTTAATTTTAATTAAGCCTCCGCCTTAGGTCTTCTAGAGTGCAAGGGGGTAAAAAGGGATTTATGTTAGGGGTGCAAATTCATGCTTATCACTTAATTCTATAAAAAAACATAATATTGTTGTAAGGAAGTTAAGTTAGTGGAACAACTTCCTATACTAATCTTGAGAGGGGGTTATGAAAAAAAAAAATTAGATCTAAGAAATTATAAAAAGTTAAACATAAATAAGAATAAATAATATGCATACCACAACACAATGATTTACATGAAGAAAACCATCTCAAGAGAAAACCGCACACTCAAAAATATACCCAATATATTATGTGGAAATGAACAAGATTAAAATATACTTTTAGATCAAGCTTTCTCACAGGAGTATCACAAACTAGATATTCGGAGGTAACTCAACAAATATGACTCTTACACACAACCTCCATATCAAGGTAAGTGTAAAAATATAGGGGACCAAAAGTGGCCAGTCCACTTTTTGGTCTTAAAAAAAGAGAAAACGAGAGAACATTATAATGAAACAAACAAATTATGGGTTGGTAGTGACCGAGCCTAGGCTCAGTCAAATTACCAAGTCATAACATGAGTGTGTTATAATACACTCACTTTATGGGTTGGTTTATACATAACATGAGCATGTTATAACACACTCACATTATGTGAATGCTTTCACAAAACACGAGTGTGCATTATGTTTCAAATTGGAAAAAAAATTTCTTTTTTTCTCTTTCCCCTTCTCTTTCAATGAAAATACATACATGAAATTTATATATGGATATTTAATTTCTTATTCCTTCAGGATGTTTGAGAGTGGTTTCAAATCTCTAGGAGTTATAATGCAAATTCTAGTTTTTGGAAGATCTTATAATTTTTCAATCATAGTCAAATTTTAGTAATCAACATGTCAAATTTCAGTAATCAAAAAGTTATATCATCGTTCTCTCTCTCAATCTCACTCATTGTTTATCCATTATATCCTAGACCACTCTCTCTCCCTCCTTACCTCTAATTCTCCCCATCTCACTTTTCTCTCTCTCCCCTTCCCTCTCTAATTATCTCTATCTCACTTCTCTCTCCCTGCCACCCTCCCTCCTTCCCTCTCTATTCTCTATCTCCCTCCCTCCTTCCCTCTCTACATCACTTTATCTCCTCTCTCTCTCTATCTATCTCCCTCTCTCCCCTTCCATCTCCCCTTTCCTCCCTACTTCTCTCTATCTCACCCCTCCCTCTCTCCTTCCCTCTCTTTCTCTCTCTCCCCCTCTTTCTGTCTCTCCCCCTCTCTCTCTCTCTCTCTCCTTCCCTCTCTACTTCTATTTATCTCATTTCTCTCCTCTCTATCCTCTCTCTATCATGTCTCTCTCTCCTCTCTCTCTCTCCTCTCTCTCCTCTCTCTCTCTCTCTCTCCCTACCCCCTCACTCTCCCTCTCTCCTTCCCTCTCTACTACTCTCTATCTCACCATTCTCTCTCACTATCTACTTCCCTCTCTACTTCTTTCTATCTCACAATTATTTCTTCCCTCCCCTCTATAATTCTCTCTATTGCACCTCTCTCTTCATCCATCCTTCCCTCTCTAATGTTCTCTATATCTCCCTCTTTCTCTACATCCTCTCTCTCAATACATATATCTCTATCTATATGTCTTTATTCCTCCACCCACCTTCCCTCCCCCTCCCCCCTTTCTCTCTCCCTCTCTCTCTCTTCTCTCTCTCTCTCTCTCCCATTATTTCTATCTCACTTCTCTCTCCCTCCCTCCTTCCATCTCTAGTTTTCTATATCTCACCCCTCTCACTCTCTCCCTACATATCCCCCTCTCTCTCCCTACCTCTCCTTCACATATCCCTCACATCTTTATCTCACCATTCTCTCTTTCTCTCTACTTCTATCTATCTCACTCTCTCCCTCCCTAGAGAGAGAGAGAGGGAGAGGTACATACATAGGTAAGGATAGAGTGAAAGGGGAGATAGAGAGTAGAGAGGGGTGGAATTAGGGAGGGAAAGGTAGAGAGAGATAGAGAGGGAGGGTAGGAGGGATAAAGGGAGGGAGAGAGGGAAAGAAAGATGGAGGGGTAGGTTGAGAGAGAGGTAGGGTGAGAGAGAGAGAGAGAGAGAGTATATTTGTGTGTGAGAGAGAGGTAATTTGGGAGGGATAGAGGGAGAGGTTCATAGAGAGATAGATTGAGGGGAGATAGAGAGATATGGAGAAGGATGGACAAGGGAAGGGAGAGGTAGGTTAGGAGTGATCATGAGAGATTAGAGATAGAGATAAGGAGATGGGGATGGGGGAGGGAGGGCGAGGTAGAGATGTATGGTGGGAGGGATAGAGGGAGGGAGAGAGAACATGAAGGAGGGAGGTAGGGAGAGATAGGTAGACATAGGTAAGGTGAAAGGAGAAGAGGGAGAGATAAGTAGAGAGTGAGGTGAGATAGAGTGAACTAGAGATGGAAGGGGAGAGAGGTAGAGAGAGGGGGAAGGTGGGAGGGAGAGAGAGAGAGGTAGGTGTAAAGAGAGGTAGGGTTGGAGGGACTGAGGGAAAGGTAGGTAGAGAGGGAGAGGGTGATTGGAGATAGAGAGAAGTAGAGAGGGAGGATAAAGGAGGAGTAGGTGGAGAGAGAGGTAAGGTTGGAGGGACTAAGGGAGAGAGTGGATAGAGAGAATTAGAGATGGATAGAGGTAGGGAGGGAAAGGTAGAGAGATGGGTATGCAGAGAGAGACAAAGAGGTAGGGTGGGAGGGACAAAGGGAGGGAAATATAGGAAAGGGAGGGGTAGGTGGAGAGAGAGGTAGGGTTGGAGGGATGGAGGGAGAAGGGATATAAAGAGAAGTAGAGAGAGAGAGGGTGGGGGTAAGTTGAGAGGGATAGAGGGAGAGTTACTTAGACAGATAGATTTAGGGGAGATAAAGAGAATTAGGGGGAAGGGGAGAGAGATTTATAGAGAAAGAGGGGGGAAGGAGGGACAAAGGGAGGGAGAGGTAGGTTAGGAGTGATGGTGGGGGAGGAGAGATTAAGAGAAGTAGAGAGGGATGGGGGGCAGAGGGAGAGGTAGGGAGAGATAGGGAGAGGTGGAGAGAGAGGTAGGTAGAGAGAGGGAGGGAGGGAGGGAGGGAGAGTTAGATAGAGTGAGAGAGAGAGAGGGGTAAGTTTGTGGATATATTAAGGTGAGATATAGAGAAGTATAGGGGGAGGGGAGAGAGATATATACATAGAGAGAGAGGGGGAAGGAGGGATAGTGGGAGAGGAGAGATAGAGAGAAGTAGAGAGGGATGGGGGAGGAAGGGAGAGGTAGAGAGGTAGGGAGGGAGAAATAGAGGGAGATAGAGAGAGGAGGGAGGTAGGGAAAGGTAGGTAGAGAGAGTGAGGGGAGATAGAGAGAAGTAGAGAGAGAAGGGGAGAGAGGTAGAGAGGGGGAAGGTTGGAGGTTTGAGGTTGGAGGTTTGAGGTTGGAGGGAGGAAAGTTATGTAGAGAGGTAGGGTGAGAGGGATTGAGGGAAAGGTAGTTAGAGAGGGAGAGTGTGAGTGGAGATAGAGAGTATAGAGGGAAGGAGAGAGATGTATAAATTTCTTTCAACTCCTTGTAGTTTTATTTATACTTTTATTATAAGAAATATGATATTTAAAACTTCCTTGCAAGAATCCATAAAATATATATTTTAATAAATATAATATATAATATTCATATTATATAATGTATATTATATAAATATGAATATATCCTAGTATATATTAATTCATCATATATTATATTATATATTAATATCTTAAGTACATATATATATATATATATATATTATATATATACGCTAAATTTTAATCTATAGTCAACCAAAAAAATCAAGAAACAAATGTCTGTTTCTTAAGTTAGAGAAATGGATATCCATTTCTTGACTTTGAGAAATAGATATTTGTTTCTTAAATTTAAGAAATGGATATTCATTGTTAGCAGATATCTTTTTTTTTTACAATTTTTTTGCATCAGTTATTAGCTTGTGATTGCTTTGGGATTCAACTTGAGGTGAAAAGTCAACATTCCCAATATGTTTAGAAGGGTTCCAGTGGTTTGTTGGACTTCACTCTTCATGCTGATGACTTTTTTTTAATCCAAATTTTATGAAACAAAGTCTTTATTAGTAAATTGTCAATATTATACCAATATAAGATATGCTATATTTTAAATTTAATAGATAATTATTATTGATTTTATACATGCACTATGTGTAAAGTCTTGGGTGATAGGATGATTGAAAAATATCTATAAATTTTAAACAGCTACATATTTTTTGAATCTGAAAGATGCGTCACACTCTATGATTCACAAAATATAGATTGAAAAAAAAGAATTTCATAAATTATTGACCAAGGTAGGGTGGCTAGACAAAATATTTTTAATACTTTTAAAAATTCCTACTTAAAAAATCATAACTAATTATTTATTTGCAAAAAAAATCAAAAAATATTTGTCACATCCAAGCGTGTGTCCTCTACTTATATTGAAAGATTCATTTTTTTTTCCCATACTTAGGTTGGCTGGACAAACACATGCTTTTTTTTCAAAATTGAAAGTACTACTATATTAAAATTTCAAATTTTCACCAAATAAAATTATTTTTTCCAAAAAATACTAGTAGCCTACAAACTACATTCAATTTTCTATAAATTTTATTCTACATATTTTCTAAATTATGTTAGTAACCTATACAAATTTTTATGTGAAGTTGCTTAAATCTTTTTTTTTGCATTTTTATTGCCACTTAGAACTTGTTTGGCTCATCATGATCCTACACATGCCCTAAATTTGTATAATATTTTAATGTGTGTAGAGGAGACATCACTATAGACCTATCATCACACAAGAACAATACAAATGTATGTTGTAAAGACTGTTGTTATTGCACCAAAAGATCGACTTGTTAATGATCGATACAATCACTAGAGTTAATGAATCCATGGAAGGCAGTTAAACCATGTCATGAACATAAGCACAACATTGCACAACATAAGGAGACCAAGGGTGCACACCTTGCAAAAATCCTCCAACACAAGCGAGGGGTTCGAACCCATGACCCAAGATCTGATACCAATTGTTGCAAAGATGGTTGTCATTGCGCCAAAAGATCAACCTGTTAATGCTTGATACAATCACTACAGTTAATGAATCCACGAGAAGTGGTTAAGCCATGTCTTGAACCCAAGCATTATGATGCACAACACAAGGAGACAAAGGGTGCACACCTTACAACAATGTAGCATTAAATGTATGAATATGAGTCATTAGATCTCCTTTATCATTATACATTTCAAACCTAGGAGCCTTAAAATCCATTAGAAATAGATAAGTGAGAATGTCATACGACAATAGATTATGTATCAACTTGAATGTGTTACATATTTTTTGAAAATTAAGGTTAGATTGTTGAGGTATATTTTTACCTCACTTAGTTCTCTCATGATGCTTTAAACTATCTTTTAGAAAGGAATATAAGACGAAAGGGTGATTCTTACAATAATGGGGTTGCATATAAATGGATTATGATGAAATTATAGTGGAAAGAGTAATGCATTGGGAGTTGAGGGTAGAATAAGATGGACATGTGTATGGGATATACTTATCAGAAGAAGGAATGATGTTAAAGGATACATGGGGATGAGTGTGGGATGGAGGAGGACTAGGAGGTAAACTAAAGTGATATTCAGGGAAGGGTCCATAGTGGGTTGATGAATATAAAATGTAGACAATTATGTGTAGGAGTGAATAATGGTAGAGGGTGTATGTGAGTGAAGAGGAGGAGAAATTGTTGTTCTCACCCCTCAGTTGTTTGTCCTTGATGACAAAGTCACAAATGGTGCTTTGGTATTTACAAGTACAGGTTCAGGTTGGTGGTATCTCAGATTGGTTGACATATCCTCATATAATTGATATATATGGTCATGTTTCAGAGCTTACGGGGTTGGATTGGTATTCGATTTGGTTCATTTACTGGATCTTGATGCTACTTCACTTTCAGATATCCATTTGCAGATGTTTATGTTTCCTTTTTGGACTGCCAATGTTGATCATGCTACAGTTTGTCATATGGTTTCATGTTATCAAGATGATTCTTCATTATTGCATGACAAGTATATTATTTTCAGTTTGATCTTGGCTTCATTGATATTTATCAGGTTGGAGTATATTCAGTTTGGTTCAAACAGGAAAAGTGTTTCAGCATGACATATTGTCTTGACAATACTTATGAGGAGTTGGTTTTCTCTTGTGACTTCACCATTGGTACTTAGTGTGTTTTCATGAAATTGGCTCATTGATTATTTAGTGCATTGCTAGCAATTTCCTTGTCAAAGGTTTTAGGTATTATGGCTATTGACTCACATAGTTCTAAAAACGTTCATAGTCATTTTTTTGGCATCATTGTTATATCATATGTTTAAATTCATGTGACTTTATAAAAGTCACTTTGTGGCTCAAAGGAATTATGAAAAAGTCACATTGGTTTGGAAGTTGTGATAATCAACATCATAAAGGTAATGTCGATTTGGGCATTAATTTTAAAAAGGCTAACTTGCAATGGTATCGGGATTTAATTGAAATGGTAAATAACTTTAATTAAAGTCATATTGAATTTTGGATCAGCCACTATATTTCATCATTTTACATATTCTATGTTGGCAACATGAGAATCTTTGTCTTGATTTAATGTTTATTTGGTGGTAATATCATTCGAAGGTTTGTATGAAAATTTTGGAGGTAATGATAATGTTGGAATTTGTGGTAAAAGTTATAAGATAGCGGATCTAAAATCATTATGTTTTTTGTTTATTTCATATGACTTAGTCTTTCGGACTTCAAAGTTCATTTCATTTTGGAAAGGCATCGAAAGCCTTGGAATGAATGGAATCTAGGGCAAGTTCTTTTTGGTTTTCTCATTGCTAGGGTTCAGAACCCTAATTGCTGCCATGGATTCAATGTAACTGTTGTTCTTCATTGGTTTTGCTAGCTGAAATGGTTTTGACAGAATGCAATCTCTGTGTTTAAGCATGAAAGGTATGGTTGCTCAGTTTGATGTTTATTTGTTGGCTGAAATCTCGAATCTAGAAGGAGATTCAAAGGCGTTACTTTGTTGGGTTAGTAGATACATCTAAATAGCTTATCATGCTCTCTTGTTCTTCGGTTTCACTCTTCATTATCAGGTATTTTTTCCTTAGCTAGAAGAGTTTTTTAAATGGGCAAGTCACTATTTCTTTTCTTGATTTAGAAAAGGGATAGATGGGTTCTTTTGTATCTCCGACAGCATTGGCATGCTATGATTTGAGTTACATTTCTTTTCCCATCATGGGTATTCTAAAAGTATTGTTTATTTTGGTATTTGGTGAAGATATGGGTTCAGTTACAAAAAAAATCAGACCCTTGCAGTGAGATTCCTTTGTGTTTATTAGCTTGAAAATTTGTGAAAGAAAAAGGTGCTCTGGTAAATTTTTATTTCCACCTGTCACTTATTATGGGTTTTTGAATATAGATCTGTAAGGGTATTGTTTTGGACAAAAGAAATTCGAAAAAGATAGATGAGAATTATTGGTGCATACTTTATTGTATTCAATATTCCTGGAACATAACAGACATGAGATTATGTCTTATCTGAAACCTTCAGTGAAGGTACTAGACAAATTTTGTGTATTTTGTAAAAGATATATATATAGTGATTTATCACTGTTTTGTGGTGTTGTTCTTTGAAGCACAAGTGAAATTTTTTGTAATAGTTAGTTTTTAAAGATAATGCAAAGAGATAGATTTTATATTTAGTATGTCTGGTATTTTGAGGGTTCAAAAGTGAACCTTTAGGATATTAGGGGTATTGGAATGTAAGGCATTTTAAGTGTTAAAGAATGGAAACATAGAAATCCTCTGATATATTATTATTGTTTTGATTCTATAGAAGGGGTTGGTGCTCCTTGGAATGGGTGTTCCTAAATGTATAAGGGGTTGGTGCTCCTAGAGTGGGTGCTCTGAATTTTTCCAAGAAGGCATTGTAAGCAGTGGTTTTTGAAGTTAAGTCAGTGAGGCAGCTTTTTAGGAGTGGTTTTTCTACCCCAGGAGGGATTTCCACTCGACAAATTCTTTGCCTTATGGCCTCATTGCTTGATGTGATAACACTTCAAGTTTGTGATGATTTTGTGAGTGATTGTTCTTATCAGTCTAAACATTGTTGAGTGTTAGTTTCTTCACCTCTGAAAATGGTTATATCAAAATGTTTTGCACAAGTGTTCTATCATTGTTGAAAATTTTGATTCAATAGAAAGCATAAAAGCATTCATCTGATTCACAGCTCAAGAATTGTTATAATGTGCTAAAGGTTCTTTTTGTCTCATTACCTATCTTGTGTCATTTTTTTGCACTGTTGTTGCAATGTCTTATAAAGCTGCATTGAAATTAGTTGGTTAAGAAGTGATTCAATAATTTTAGTCTTCATTTACATAGTCTTATGAGTTGCACCTGTATTGTCATCATGCTTTGATTGTTAAACAATGTCAGTCACATTTTTTTTAGCAAATGCAAGATATCTCACTCAAATCATATTGACATAAGTTGTCTGATGGACTGAGTTAATGTTGTCATATCTTTATTTACCCATTTTCATGAATTCTCTCAAAGTGATTACTTCGCAAAGTTGTCAATATAAAGGATATCAAAATTAAAAGTCTTGGTTGAAGTTTAAAAAGGCTTAGACATTGATTCACCCCCCCCCCTCTCAATGTTTGTCCATACTCCAACAGAAACATCATTAGGGAAGATACTAAATTTAATAATATAGTTAGTATCTCTTAACATCCTAAATTTGTACTATCTAGTTATAGGAAGTTTTGAAATTCATTAGTTAGAAATGATAACTATGATTCATCATCTAATATTTTAAAATCCTACTTGAAGAGTTCAAAATTTGTAGTCCTATTTTTTGTTATTTTTCAACAAAATTAAGGTTGAAATCATGACCATATGTTTCCTCATCATTGAGGTTGATGGAATTGGTTAGATTTTAATTATGGGAATTTTAGACGAAACTATCAGCATGGAAGGATTAACCTAGTAGTTCACTAAAGGGGAACTAGGGTGCTTCAAATTTTCTCTAACATATAAGAATAAAAATGTTCGATTAAAGATAAAAAAAAAAAATATCAATGAATTCACATGTTATGATGATCTAAAACCATAATAAAATAAAATGATGACCTATTATAGTTCTCTAGGTTGTGCATATTGTAACGTAGAAAATTGTACTCCCTTTTAGGTGATAGTATAATTTTATGCTTAGTTTGGATCTATTTTAGTGAAATTTCATTTATGCATTTTAACCCTTTCTAAATAGGCCCTAATTCCCTTTAGTATGCATCCCAAGGCCTATTTTTATCATTTTCTGGCATTGAAACAAGCATTGAACAAATGCAACCTATCATTAAATTTCCCTAAAACAAGTGTGTCCTAGAAGTTTGGGCCAGGACCCATTCACCCATGGGCGAATGGATCCCCTTAGCTAAGAAATAAATTTTAATAGCTTCTTGGTGGAATTTTAATATTCAAAATTTTAATTTTAATTGTTTGCTATTGGGATCTAATCTTCAGGAAATTAGAGAAATGCCTATAAAATACTAGTCTTTTCACCATTTCAAACTATATACGAGAAGGGAAAAAGAAGAGAATATTCAAGCAAGCACAATTCAAATTCTTGGAGCAAAATTATTTTAAATTTTAGATCTTCAAGCCCATTTGCAAATTTGATCAAGTTTTGTCACATGATTGAAGGTTGATGCCTATAGAAAAGCATGATGGATTCTAGGTTTGTGAGATGTATTTAACCATTTCCCTTAACCTAATGACTTGTTTCCTATTGTTCTCATCTTCAAGATTTATTATAGTAGTAGCCTACAATAATGTATCATTGTGTTTCAAATTTATTTAGGGTGTTTTGACTTCTCCCTAAGTGGATCTTGTCATTGTCATAGAGGAATCACACTCTAATGTACTTGAGTAGGGTTTATTTACATCTTAGCTTATAATAACCTTATACACACATAAGTGAGAGATTACACATTCTCTTTCATCAAATATTTCTCTTTTTATCAAGCTTTAATTACTAAATATGGGGTTTGATCGAGGAAAACCTAAATAAAAACAAACAAATAATTTATTTTTGCATATTTATTGCAGGTCTAAATCTGAAGATGAAGATTTGTAGGTACAGGAACATAGAGAAAATAAAAGGGTACACCATCATATTTTGAAGTTTTGGAAAGGATTACAAGACCCATTCACCTAGGGGTGAACCAATCCCTCTGCATTCATCAGAATCAAATTTTGGTGGCAGGTACATACTTTCTAATATCTCCCAAATCTTCTTGCAAAGTGTTGTTACAGTTTGCTCATCTTCAGGAATCTGCATTTTATATATTAGGTCATACAATTCAACTAGTTTCATCATTTCAAATCATTTCAATTCATTCCTAATCATCCTAAGGCCCTAAATAATTCACCAACCTAGGTCTGATTGACTCACCATTGAGGTTGAAAGTCAATCTCATGGCTTTGTGGTTGGTATTTTAATGAAATCTTGGAAAAGGCCCCTTATATCCTAGGTTCTTGGTATTTAGGACCTAGGATCCCCTTTTCATACATTTCATTTTGGTGAACCTAATATTTGACATCATAACTTTCTGATTTGGTGATCTTTCAAACCCTAGATATAGGTTTTTCATCATTGTGTTTTTCATTTAGGGTTGCATATTGCATGTTTGCATCATTAAAACTCATAAAAATCCAAAAATATTGCATAAATTTTGTACCATAATTTGCATTATTTTTTGTTTCAATCATTTAGATTGAATTTCTTTCAAAATTGTCACTTTTGTTTATACATGTTCATACATTTGCACTTGCATTTCATCGAAAAATTCTAGAAAAACAGTCATCGTAGAATCACTTTGCAACCAGCAATAGTAATCATAAATAGTAACCCAGACACTCAGTTTTTAATTTTTGAGAGACTTGTACAAAGACTCATTCACCCCTGGGAAACCTTTTCCTTGTATAGGTGCTCAAACAAATATTTGCACACATTTCTATCTTTGTGTTTGAACCTTGTTTCTACTGGTAAATCTTTGTTTTGAAATTCTAGGATAGTGCCTTTGCATGTTAAAGAATTTTTTTCTTTTTCCTAGATTGAGAAAATTTTCCTTTTTAGTACTTGAATTATTTTAGATATATAGAATCATTATTTATATTTTATGAATCATTGCATAGTCTGGAAAAATTAGCTTTCATTTTGCAAGCATTCAAACCCTTAGAATATTCCAACACATTTAATAAACCAACCTTAAAGCGTACATTAAAAATTAATGATTAACATTGGAGAAAGCATAGTCATCTAATCATGTTTTGCCTCTTTCTACAAGTTCACATATCTCTCAAGCCCTTTAGTTGTGATGACTTTTATATGTTATATGAATCCCTTGAGAACTTCATCTCACCAATATCATCCACTAAGGCTTGTAATAACACAACACAACAACAAGCAGTCAATGAAATTACACCTCAACTCATTATTTACCCACCTTCACAACAACCCAAAATCCAAATGAAACCTATGATTATCATAGGAAAACCTCATAAAAAACCAAAACTTCAATTACATATCTTACATTTCACAAAGCCACTCACTAGCAACCATGTGTCACAACAACCAAGTTATAATACCATTTCTCATACATATAACACAAGGAATAATAAGCAACCAAGACAAACTCAAGCCATCCCTACATCAATACTACTTCAACAACCAATCTTTCCTAGTGCCCCTTTCTTACCTTTGCATAATGGAAAGGAGTATGATCTTTTGGAATAACTCTACAATACTCCTGCTAAGATTTATTTTTGGGATCTCATTCAAACATCATCCACTTATCATGGCATGCTTCAAAATAATTTTCAAAAAGTTATGGTTCCTCTTAGTGTGTAACCAAATGATGTAGCAACCCTAATCCAAGGTATGAACTCAATTAATTTAGATATCATTTTTCATCAAAGTGAGCTACCCCCATTGGAAACACAAAAATAAAATGATGCTTTGATGATAATAGATATCATTAAAAAGTGCTCGGTATTTGACATATTCTCATTGATAATGGTTTAATTTTCAATGTTTGTAGTGTAAATATTAAATGGATAAAATTGGAGCAGATGAGACTAAATTCAACCAGATTATTTATCTATCTATGGTTTTGATAATGTGGGAAAATAATCACTTGGTGTGATAACATTACCTGTTAAATTTGGTAAGGTTTACAAACTCATATCCATGTCATGCCTCATGGTCTTTCATATAATATCCTCTTGGGTAGACTGTGGATTCATGAAATGAATTCAATTCCTTCAATGCTACACCATATGCTAAAATATGTTTATAAAAATAAGGTTTACATGATAAAAGCTGATCCAAAATTGAAAAACTATTTACAAACTAACAAAGGAACGAGAAGTCCTTTGAAGACATTGATACCAACTTCAAAATTGGAACCTTTGCAAGAAGAAGACAAAGATGAGTGTCTTTCATTGGTATCAAAATTTTTAGAAGATCATCGGGGTTCATTAAATTTCACACATACCTTCATGGGAAAATACAAAATCACAACAACATCTGAAAAAGGAAAAGAAACAACGATGATATCAACACAATATATAGTAGAGTCGTCAAAAGAATTTGAATTCACAACTTCTAGTAAAGAAGAAGATACAACTTACACATCCACTCATGATGAGATATATCATGAGAAACCTCCATCTTCAAAAGAAATGGAATCTCTTTATGGAAAAGGATATCAACTATTGAAACAATTTAGCTATAATGGAAAAGGATGTGGAGTGAAATAACAAGGCAATAGAGTTCCCATAGAGCCCAACATACAAGAAGTAACAAGAGGTCTTGGATATTTCCCTTAAAATATAATGAAAGCATAAGAAAGGCATCCACTTAATATCAATGTTATCATGCAAGATTCTTGTAAGACAACCCTCAAAATGATGCATCCCAAATTAATAGATACCACACATAATGACATGTCAATGGATAACTTTCAAAATAATGAATCTTTGAAAGAATTTTTGGGATTTTATGATGTTTTACCAAATCACCATCACAACAAAATATTTTCCTATTTTTTAAATACTAAGGGATATTTTGGAGAAGAAATCAAATCAAGTGATATTGAACAAAATGAAAATCAACAAATCCTTGAGGTTCCAAATCAAAGTGCATTACTTGTGGGAGATACTATAAACATACCAATGGATACATATAATGAAGAGAAGGTGATTCAAATAGGAAAGTTCCTTGATGATGATGAACCTAAAGATCATGCAATGATATTACATGATTGTCTTGAGATATGTTGGGTATTTATCTTAAGATAGTGATGCACAATATTATCCTTGAAAATAATGTGAAACTGATAAGAAAAAAGATACACAAGATGAATCCTAAGATAGATTTGTTGGTTAAGGTTGAAATTGAAAAGATCTTAGATGTGGGCTTCATCTGCCCTATTGATTATTCACCTTGGACATCCAACATTGTAGTAGTGGAAAAACTAGATAATTGTATTAGGATGTGTATGAATTTTTTTGATCTTAACAAAGCATCTTTAAAAGATTATTTTCCCTTTCCCAATATTGGCATGATAGTGGATTCAACCACAAGACATGTCTTATTATCATTCGTGGATGGTTTTTTAGGATATAATTAAATCTTTATTAACTCCCAAGATCAATACAAGACAACTTTTACTACACCTTGGGGAACATTTTGTTGGGTTGTTATGCCTTTTGGATTGAAAAATGTAGGAGAAGAATATCAAAGATCTATGACATTAATATTTCATGATTTCATACACAATATCTTGGAGGACTATGTTGATGATATTTTGAAAAAATCTATAACTCGTCAACACCATGTTATAGTCCTTTGGAAAATCTTTGAAATAATTTGCAATACAACATGAGGCTAAATCCAAAGAAATGTGTTTTTGGTGTGGATAGTGGAAAATTTGAGTTTTATAGTGTCACATAGAGGCATTGAGGTGGAAACAAAAAAGATTGATACGATAATAAATATGCCACCTCCTAGTAAAATTTCTCAATTGTGTAGCTTACAAGGTAAGGCTCAAGCTATTTGGTGATTTATTGCATTAATGGTGGATCAGGCTCTTCCTTTTACCCAACTCCTTAAGAAGGAATCAAAATTTAGATGGAATGAGGATTGTCAAAAAGATTTTGAAATAATATCTAGCTAATCCTCCCATCCTGCAACTCACTGTCCAAGGAAAACCCTTCATCCTTTACATATCAACATTAACCCATGCTCTACCTGCATTATTGGACCAATAAGATGAGAATGACAAAGAACATCCTATTTATTACAACATTCAAACATTGATTGATTATGAAACTCAATACACAACAATAAAAAAGAAATGTTTGGATTTTGTGTTTGCTACTGATAAATTGAGTTATTATTTTTTGAACATACAAGTGTATGTTATCACAAAATTTGATCCATTAAAATACCTTTTTTCTAAAATAAACTTATCAAGATTCTTGGCTAAATGGGATGTGTTGTTAACTGAACTTGACCTTAATTTTTTCCTTAAAAATAAATTAAAGGTCAAGAATCGATTGACCATTCAGTTGATTCTTCTTCACTATTAGCATTTCCCAATAATGACCCATTCCTCGATGAGAATATGTTGAAGATAGACAATAATGAAACATGGGTTCTATATTTTGATGGTTCTAAGTGTCGAACTAGCTCTCGAGAAAGGGTTATATTGTTTTTTCCTTGAAGAAGGCCAATTCCCTTATGCTATCATTTAAATTTCCCATGTACAAACAACACTACAGAATGTGAGGCCCTTATTGTTGGGATACATGTAGCCTTATCCTTAGGTGTTCAACACATTCATATATTTGGTGATTCCCAATTAGCCATTAAACAAATTAATGGGTCCTATCAAGAAAAACATGATATGTTATCCCAATACAAATATATCATAATGAAACTACTAGAACGTTTCAAATCTTACACCATTAAAAAATTTCAATGAAAGGATAATTAGCATGCAAATGCAATGGCAAGCACAACTTCCCTTGTTTCTTTCAAAGATTCTTCCACGAATTTCACATTTATTGTTCATACTAGTCTCACAAAACCATCAATAGATGAAACAGTGAAAGAAGCATTGGTTTCCAATATTGAAGTCTCTAGTGAATGGTACACATAGGTATTTAATTATTTAAAAGAAGGTACCATACATGAACCAACTACTAAGAACACTAGAATTCATATTCAAAAACTTGCAACTAGATATATAATCCTAGTGGATGTCTTATATAGATGATCCTTTGATGGCCTTTTTCTTAGATTTCTTAAACAAACTAAAATTCTTATAGACCTCGAAGAAGCTCATGCAGGTGTTTGTGGGGGGAATTTTGGGGGAAGATCATTAGTTCAGAAGTTAATACACATAGGATAATATTGGTGAAATATGGAAAAATATTATTTTGATCATGTTAAAAGTATCATAAATACCAAGATCATAATAATTTGATTCATGCTCATGCTTCTGAACTTCATGCCCAAGTTCCTATTTGTCCTTTTTTGGTATGTGGTTTGGATATCACTGGAAACATTTCCTCTCCTTCCTATAGATACAAATTTATAATCATGGATATATATTATTTCATGAAATGGATAGAGGAAATCCCTCTTTGTTCCATGATTGCTGATGTAATCTATCATTTCATCTTGAAAAACATTATAATTCGATTTCGCCTTCCTTTTGTGATAGTTTCAGATAATGGAACACCATTCAAGAATAATGAAGTTAACAATTTTTTGGAAACATTTCACATTCAACATCACTTTTTAACACCTTATTACCCAAAATCCAATGGTCAAGTGGAAGCAAAAAGAAAAACACTCAAGAAAATCTTATGAAAATAGTAAATAAACATAACAAGGATTCGTATACCCAACTATCTTATGCCTTGTGGGCTTATTGAATGAGTATTCGAACATCCACATGAAATACATCCTATAATCCTATTTATGGTTCTGATGCAATAATTACTTTAGAGTTAGAAATTATTTCGTTAGGAATCTCTCTTAGGGTTATTATGGATGATCACACATATAAAGAGAAATGGTTACAACAACTTGAAATTATTGATGAGCATCATATAAATGCTCTCAAACATCTCCAAGATTATTCCAAAATAATGCAATGTAATTACAATGATAATATTATTCCTTGTTTATTTAACAAAGGAGATTTAGTGTTATATGAAAATCAATGCAATGTTAATGCCACTTTGGAAGAAAAAGGAAAGTTTAGCTCAAAATGGTTAGGCCCCTTATATCATTGAAGAAAGCTATGGGTCTAGAGAATATACACTAAAATAAATGGATGGAACACCTCTTAAAGAACCTATCAATGTTGTGCATCTACATAGGTATTACACTTAACAATCTTTTTGAATAGTATGTACATTAAAGCATGTTGTTAGATTGGGTAAATGGTTTTCTATTTAATCTTGCATTGCTTCATTCTTGACAAATTATTTTGGTGTGTCTTAAATTATTTAAATTAATCATTCATTTTATTGAATTATTACTTTATTTTACATGATATTCAATCATATGCGTGTGGTATTAAATTAGATCAGTACATGCATTTAATTTACAAATTCAATCATAAGGGCATCTAGTTTAATATGCCACACTTAATAAAAATGTTGTATCTAAGTAAACAACAATGTTCAATTGGGTCACATAAATTAGATAATGGAGAAATTTATTAACTAATCTTACCAGGATTGTTTAATAGATCACATTGACATCTAATCAAAATAAGAACTCATAAAAATAAAAAATTCTTGTATATATAGATCATAAAGTTTATATGCATGATCACCATGGTAAAAAATTGTGTTGTGATATAACATAGTACATCTAGAGAGACTTATGGCTACCAGACTCTTTGGGGCCTGGTTCTATTACTCATCGAGAGACAATGGAGCAGGAGTGGCTCATAGAGCTCATCCGATCCCGAAGGCCTCATACCTTGCCTCTAGTTATCCCCTCATGTATGAGTTCTACAACACACTCCTGATCTATCTGATCCCTATCCAACTACACTTTATTCAGATCCACCTACAACCTATTGAGTCTTGATCATATGAAATCCTATGACTCACTCTTGAAAGGAATCTAGGTGCCTCAAAGATCATATGTAGTCTTGAGCTCCTCGTATGTAGTCCTAATGTTCTTGTGTGTAGCTCTAGACTTCTCCTTCCTAGCTTTGACGTCTTCAACCTTGTCTCTAGAAAAATAAATAGTCCTCGTAGCATTAGCATAGGCTATCCTCCACCTATATAAGGGCTAAAATAGGTTAACATGGCATCCCACACTATGTGGTGGCCTATTCTTCATTCGTGTCACCTATTGTGGAGGCATAGGGTGTGCCATATCTGAGGTGACTCGACTGAAGAAGTCTAGCCACTCTCATGTACCAACTACAAGAAGTAAAATATAACATAAGTTAGGATAATATATAACAAGAAACACATAATTAAAACATAAAATATAGCTAACATATTATCACTTGGATCAACAACTCACCAATGATCGAGATCTCGATAAGATACAACAGGTGCCCTATTGGGACTCCTCTCATGGGTAGTGTTGATTATTTTTTTAGAACGAAACTTGATCTCACCACTTATCTATGAATCTTCCATAATTTAATGATAATAAAAGGTAAGGATTGGCCAACAAACAAGGATTATTAGGTCCTTACTTCTACTCTTTTGGATCTGTAAAACCGAAGAGGGTAATCCTGATAATGTTCAAATAATATTCCCTTGTCATTTTACCGTAAATATTAGAACAAACAAATGCATTCCCAATATTTGAAAATAGATGAAATCCATCAAGGATTTGGTTGATCTTTAAACGAGATTCTACCTAGATCAAGGAATAAGTGATGTTTCATACTGATAGGTTGTGATTAAAGGTATTTAGACAATTTTTATTCTCATTTTGAGCTCTTGGTCAAGTGCAGGACTAACTCATTTACATTCAAGATAAAAAAACAAATATAATAGTGCCTTGTCTTTGGGTAATGGAGTCCTATTTGTAACAACCTCTAATACCTTAGTGATTTTACTCAGTAATTTGTAGGCTATTGACATATTGCATTACAATATTTAACTCATTGTGTCAAAAATAAAACTACTTAGCAATACTAGAATTTTCCCTCACAAACCCATGATCTTATTTAATCATTTAATTAGTTCCTTGAACCAAAGTAGAAATAAAATCTCATTCAATTAAAAAAATTGAAGAAAAACAAAAGATTCTTAATCATTTCATTTATAATCTGGAAGAGAAAATACGTAGGGGAGAATGTTCTTTTGAATTTGCATTTTGCATTTATATATTGTTGCTACTGTAAAACTAATTAAGTTCATTACAAACCAAATTATACCCTAAACTTCATACTAATCTATTCATCTATGCATGAATTTACAAATTGCTCTTTCATGAGCTCAATTTTTCAACCTAGACAACCTGAGACCCAAAATTTGAACCCTTGTAACTGGCCCTGAAATCGCATTTATAGAAATATGGGAGCAACAAGCTTCAGGACAAATTATCATTTTAGTCTCATTTACATTTGACACTTAATTTCATTTCAATTTCAGAAATTCCCCCATGTGGTTATATTTTCTCATTGCAAAAGGTGGGGGGAAAGAAAAAGACAAAACTCTATATAGTTCGTTGAAGAAGATCAGCCAACCTTCCAAAAGGCATCATTCATCATTGTAGTAGCACCAAAATCTCTCGTCCACGTCGACCAAAGAAGATTCTCCATGTTAGCACCCAAGATAAAAACTTACATGTTCGTTGAAGAAGATGAGCCCGCCGTTGTGGTAGCAGTCTCATCAAAAACAAAAATAGAACCGAGGTGCTAGTCTAATTCTTTAGAATTGGAGTAGGCACGAAAGCTCTGTGTTCTTTCTAAAACTAGAGAAGCCACTACCCCTCCATCATCAAAATCCTCTGATGCCACTAGAGTGAGAAGGTATCAGCCATACTCTGGGTCAGTATCTATTTCATTGCTCAAAGGACTAGCCAAATCCCCCATAAGAGAGTTGTGCCTTCCCATATAAGAATCATAAGCCTTGTGGTACTTATTCTTCTTCTTCCCCCAAGACTTAACCAATTTCCCACCATGCTCACACTAGTCATGACCAACAACCCTACTCCTCAAGTTTTAATTACTCTTGACACCACCCTTCTTAGAATTCTTACAGGTTTTCTTCTTCTCTATTGGCATTGCAAGAGCTTGTGGTGTGCCTTGTTCAGTTTCAAGTGTATCATCTTGAAGTTCAAGCATAATAATCCTCCTATACCTTCTAACTGGTTGGATAGACTCATTAGGATTACTCATTCTTATAGGACACATAACAAGAACTAACCAACCCCCACTTGTAGAAAAAATCACCAGTTTATGCTCCCAAATTGAAATTGTAGAAAAGAAACCTCAAACCCACACAATGAAAACAAGCCCAAGTAGGAATCATAGGAAATTAAACATATACCACCCTAGGAATTTAGAGCCCATAAGAAAACTTATGCATAATTTAAACAGAGCGTGTATGAATACCCACTTACCTAAGAAAACCACTTTCACTATCTCTATAATTGCTTGCCCCAGACTCACACGCTTCTTTCTTGGCTCTAAACCAATTTCTCAACTCTTGATAGCTGCAAATGGTGAGATAAAACAATAGATGATCCTCATTAAGTAGAGAAATTGGATAATGTAGCTATTAATGATCAAAGAAGGCTCGCGCAAGTGAGCTGATGACCAGTCCCCCAACTTTGAAGCATGATAATCAATCTTGTTGGTTTTAAAACATAATCAATGATGCTCCTTAACCATCTCTCCTTGATTTTACAACTTGTGCCTCAAAAACGGTGATGACACCTCATAAAGCTACCACATCACCATTTAATATCAATAGTCATCTCTAATCTGACAACCATCATGTATCACCATCTTGGTCTGTGCTCCTTCAATTTAATTTGTGAGGCACCAAGAGACGATAGTGAGGGGAATATTCTCTCGAACATTCCATCACCCATCATACAATTGGCTTCCTTTTTTGGAGTCCTATCAACAATGTGAGCATGAACACGTTGAAATCTCAACCGTTGGATCAAATCCCACCTTTGATCATGTACATTTACCAACGCGTATCGTTGATTCATGCTTCAAATTCCAGATCACATCAGTGATGAGAGAGAAAAGGTGATGGAACAAGATCAAGCCACATGTACCTACTTGAAAATTGAAGGCACAAGAAAATTCTCACAAGAGAAATTTGAATCAAAAATACAAAATTGGAGCACATGACCGCATCGCTCATCGCTACATTCAGACTCAAAGTTTACAACCAATCCACGTTGAGCAACGAAAGAAAATGCAAAGAGCACAAAGGGATATCACACATCAGTAATTCAAAACTCAAGGTCCATAACCTATCCACAATACATGATACAAATGAAACACTACTCATCGCATATCACTAATGTGAGTTGTGCATTCACAAAGCTATCCATGATGAGTGATGGACAAAAGTGGTAAATGGGAACCTGAGTAGGACAATTTTGCACTTTCTCATAAGTTGTATTAAGAAAGGGGACCACCTAGGACCATGTAAGGAAAGGCCTTAAAATACATGAAACCATTTTATTCAAAGGATGTAAATGCCAAACAAGGTCGGTCAGTCGACCTTTCAAAATAAGAGTATTTTAGACCTAGGCATGAGGGGCCAATAATACAGCAGATTCGATGACATAAGTCACAACTTAACTGACTTGGAATCGATGGTAAGGGGTCAATGACGAATTATAATGTTGAAAAGGAAATAGGCTTAAGGATTTTTTAGGAAGGGCTTTGACAACATAAACCCAAAGGCATTGATAGTGGACAAAACCCTAAGTCAATATACTTGAAACCAACCAAACTTTACAGAATTTAGAAATGGAACCAAAAATTTTAAGGGTTTCATCAATGGCTCTAGTTGGGGATGTTTGTTCCTCCATAATAGAATGAGATCCTAAGATCTCGGGTGAAGCGGACTAGGAACAGAAAACCAAAACCACGACTTTCTCGAACAAGACAAGAAAGCCAAACCAAAGCAACCAACATATATACTGTGAACCCCTAAACCTACAAATGCACAAAGATGACAAACATTGTTAGTGTTAGATCAAAATGCATGCAAAAAATGAGGGATTCCCCATAAAATCCACCTATTTAAGCTAATATTAGGAAATGAAGAACAAACTCAAACAATATGAAAATAAATCCTAATCTAGCTAATAGATTGATGATCCCATGGGGGAATTGGTGCCAATGAATTGTTGCAATTGACCCTTTCCCAATTCCTAAGTTTTTATGTGGTTGATTGAACAATGGTCAAATCTCCAAAGAGATTTGAGCATAATCTTGATGCAAAATATGAAATATGGTGGATGCTTGGATATGATGAGCAAAATTAGTTCTCAAATGGGGAGAGTAACTTTGCATATGAATTGTGGATGAAGATTGAGGAGAAGAGTCTCTAATTTATAGCTTTCAATTTGGAAGAGAAAGTGAGTTTTGAGCAATGTGGGACTATGTTTCAATCCAATGGTTGAATGCCACATGTCAAGATGTGAGTGGTTAGTGGTTGTGCACATTTTGGCCAAAGTGCCAATAAATGCATAAATTTGAATTTGAATTTGTGAGTTGACTTGTTGAAGAGGGAAGAGAAATGAAGTTAATGTCACTTGGCTCAAGGTCAAGGACGTGTAAGAGGCATTGAATCCCTTGTTGGAAGGACCAAGTCCACTTGGCCTTTTTGAATTCAAATGAGGGAATATTCCCTTTTGATGCTTTGTGTGGGAAAATAGACAAATTAATAAATCAAAGTAATTGATTTATTGTGCAACTTGCATTCTCTAGAGGATTTTAGTGAGAGGGATTAAGTTAATCATAGATTTGATTAATTTAATGAAGAATTAGGTGATGTGACAATTTAGACTTAAGTTTATGAATTAATTTAAGTCAACAATTGAGAGGAAATGATATATTAAATAAATGTTTTGATTTATTTAATCCAGAGGGAATATGTTAGGTTAAATCAAATAAGGTTTAATTTATTTAATTTAATAAAAGGACTTTAGAGAATTTAATCAAATAAAATGATTTACTTAATTAAATAGATACATAAGGTTAATTAAATTAAATTGATTAATTTAATCACTGAAAGAAGACTTAATCCAATAAATAATGATTTATTAAATTAAGAGATAGAATGTTGATGAAATGTTTGAGGAAATGATTTACGAGGAAATGTTGTTAGTAATTGGGATCAGGTGTGCCAAAACGAACTTGTACATTTTCCATGTTTACATTTTGCCCCTCTTTGAAGCAATGTACCTATTGCATTGATTCAAAGAATAAACTACTGTGATCAGAGATCCGAGATTTTTTGAAATTCTTTCAGATGCCCCACTACTGCCCCAGTGGAAGGATATTGCTGGATATTGCCCCCTCGAGAGATCAGACAAAAATTTTGATTTTTTGGATGATCTCGCGAAAAAGATGACAAGGTGCCTGACAGACCAGAAATGCCACAGAATGCTAGAAAAATGTGTTAAAATGTTAGAAGGGATGCAGAATGACCCTCGGTTGGATGAAAATGGGTTCGGGGGACCAAAACCCCCTCTGGAATATCAAATTAGGTCAAAAAACCCTACTTTTTAGGCTTAAATAGACCTCAAGGGGTCATTTTCAATTCATTTGTAATCTTAGCCTTTAGAAAATTTCACATTTGAGTTTTGAGTCTTGGTTGAAATGGTGCAGTGACAACTTCCCAGGCACGTGTCAGAGAGGGTTCAGATGCACCAGTGGCCATTCGACGCAGGGCCCGTGGTATGTACCCCTATCCAACTTTCAAATTTATCATTTTACGTGCATTAATTAGGGTCCAAGTCCTGTACAAACTGTGTGGTGCCATATGGCACCATGAAAAGTGTCTTATCGCAACCGCATGGTCCCCTATTGCACCACATATACAAAGTACGCCACATAGGCCACTTTGTAATTTAGGGTTTAGTTGGCCAAAAGTCCGCCGCATGTCCCTACTCCACTGCACGGCACAGTTAGGAATTTAGGGTTTTCTTTAAGCAGGACCGCATATGAAAAGTGCATCGCACGGGCCACTTTGTGACTGTTAAAATGTCAAACTCCATTGTGGCGGTGCAGTTTGGAACTTTCCAAACTGCACCACACCCCCAAACAGTGCTGCATTTGCCAGTTTAGGGCAAAATTTAACATGCAATGACACTTTTTTATGATGCGATGGCCTTCCCTATGTAGGGCGAGCCTGGTGTACTTTACTCGTGGGAGCATTGATGGCCAGTGCTTAGCAGACTGGGAGATATGCATGAGTTGGTTCAGGAGCACCTTGGTGCCATTGGTCTCCAGTATGTTGCGTACGTCCCTGCCGTTCGAGCTCACTTAGGTATGCTTACAGCTTTGGCGGAGTGATGGCATAGTGAGACTTCCTCCTTTCATCTTCCTACTAGCAAGGCCACCATCACTCTCGAGGATGTATGGCACATCCTTTGATTACCTATTCATGGGACCCAAGTCGTCTATGATCTGGATGCTGGCAGAGAGGCTTGTTACAGGGTTATGGAGCTGGAGGAGATTGAGTTTTGCGACGGTCAGATTGACTTAGAGTTATATCACAGTCACGTACACATGTACAGATTGATCATTGCCGCTATCATCTCAGGCCTTGTAGTACCTAATTGGCGGGGTCGATACTTCAATCTAGGATGGGGACTTGCATGGGATCAGATGGTTCATCGCAGGGAGTGCTTCGCTTGGGGACCAGTATTACTAGTGTGCCTCTATAGGGATCTTCATGAGTTTTCTTATTTGGACAACAGGTCCATCGGGGCCAAAGGTACCCTACTGCACATCTGGGCATGGGAGAGGATCCTAGTGCTTCACCTGAATATCACACCAGTTGTCCTTGAGACAAATGATGCCCTTGTTTGGCAGTACAGTGGGGCGACGATGCACTTTTCTTTTACTGGCGCAAGTGGTATTCTGCACTAGCAGCTAGTTCTCGATGAGATGAGAGAGTTCATCTAGAGACCATGGATGGGGGTTGGTCTGTGGCGAGATGATGTTCAACAGCTCTTCTTCACCCGACAGAACAAATTGATGCAGGGTCGAGAGCATACTATGATTAAGAGATATCTTCTAGATAGGGTTGCTCGTAAGTTCGGGGAGGTACAAGATAGGCCCGATGACCAGTATGTGGCCATATTTATGCGCACAGCCAGAGAGACAACATGGGGACAGCCCATTCCAGCAGATAAGGTAGTGACCTCTTTTAGGCAGTTGGTTGCTTGGCCATGGCCATATGATCAGGGGCCGACAGATGCGGGGGTCACTCCAGCTTATAGAGCATGGTTCATACCTCCACTCAGATTGATAGTTCCAGGCGCAGTTGTCCCATGACACAGACATAGGGGTCAGGCAGGTGGTAGAGGGCGGGGCAGAGGTGGGCAGCAGCAGCAGCCAATACATCAGCCAGCAGGGTAGCCAGCAGGACAGCCAGCCGGGGAGCCAGTAGGGTAGCCAGCATAGCAGCAAGCAGGGCAGCCAGCAGGGCAGCCAACAGGGTAGCCAGCAGGAGAGCCAACACAGCAGCCCGCAGGGCAGCCCGATCATTGAGATGTGTTGATTCAATAGCTACAAGGGCTGGTACAGGCTCTGACTATGGAGAGAGACCAGGCATGATCCAAGAGGGATCAGGAGATAGGCCAATGGAGACAGCTAGAGAGTGCAACATCCATGTCCTGGGGCCAATTAGTTGATATCTGAGATTATAGGGATGCCATCAGAGAGGTTGAGTACTATCGGCACCATTACCGACAGGTAGTACCATCCAACCGTAGAGTGCCAGACTTTTCCCAGCAAACAAGGAGGCGACCGACAAAGGCACATGGTGAGAGGCAGGATGGGGAGGGCAGCAGCCAGTAGGGCCCGCCCGCCTTTTGATCACAGGATAGTTTTGCTTCATTTTTTTGATATATGGGCTGCAGTATTTTGGCCTTATTCTACTATGTATCCGACGTATACTTGATCCGATTTGTATCATAACAGTATTTTTTGATGATATATATGAGATTATTCACCCTTTTTATGATGCACATGTATAATATGCGGATGCAAATGTATGATGCTATGAGATGTTTATGAGACGTTTCTATTCCTATGCTTTATGTGATGCAGTGTATGTAATGGATGCATTTCTTTTTGTATTTTCCATGTTTTAATGATGTAATGCATATTAATGATGGTAATGGATGCAAATGGTAATGGTTGCAAATGATAATGGACGTAAATGATTACGTATGATGTAATGTTGTCTTAAGATGTTTTAGAATAAAAAATTTACATTATTCCTCGTAACTTGAGATAATGATATGATGCCATGTGTTTTAAAGTTGATGATCATTTGGATGCAGGATGTATGCATGGGTGATGTTTTGATTACTGTTATGATACCATGTTAGTGTGGAAAGAAGGTAGAAGAAACACATAATTAATGAATTAGTTAGAATGGAAATGGTGATTTGTATTGCTAGGAATTGGGATTTTCAAAGGGTCAATTGTGTTATGTTTGATAACACACGTAGGTATGATGCATCAAGGTATAAAGGACTAGGATGGCGTGGTACCTAGTGTGATGGAATTTGACTTGAAAATCAAATAGGAGTTTTCTTCTTCACACTTAACATACATACTTTATTCGGGATGTAGTTCAAACATTCTAAACATCTCAGACCAAAACACAGAAAAGCAAGCTTTCCTATGTGGTCAACAAGATACCTAAAATATCCTCCCTACAAACCAAATGAAACATGTATAACTAAGTTATTTTACAAGCGTATCCCACAAGCATAGCAGATAAAAAAAGATAATGATCATTGCCCCATTCCTTTCTCTCTAACCTGTTTTGTTCTTAGGCATCATGGAGAGGTCCTTGGAATGGGCAAAAAATAAGATAAGTCTAAACAAGACCAAGATAAAGCAAACAAAAAAGCTAATGTTCTTCATACCGCTAGCCAAGGCTAAACTACTGTGAGGGGTACCTGATGCTTATGTCCATCGCAGGAAAGCTTCATCTTAGGACATGTTGTGACTAGGGTTTTGATGGGACTGATTTGGGTGATAAGCTATTGATACTCCGAGTTGACCAACTTGCTTGCTTACTGACTTAGACTTCCAAGACTTTTGACAATTATGCGTTCACTTTAGAACCTGCTAGACTTGCTTCTGACTGACTCACCAAAGGGTGAAAGTGATGATTGATTTATTAGGGATGGTGATTATTGCGGGTGAGAGCGAGATGGGACGGGTGCACCATTTTGGGTTTTTCATATATTTGGATATTTTTGGTATTTTTGATGTTTTATGACGAACAGACTAACTTAAAGACCTAACCTAGGGGTCTTGGGAGCTTATCCATAGATTAGCCTTGCCTATGTTATTTACGCAGAGACCACGTAGTTCAACGGATGACAAACTTGACTTAATGAAAAGATAGACAAATGGATTGCCATTTCATTGCTTAAAGGACTAACTTAAAATGTAGACTAGATGGGCAAATGGATTGCCAACATGGTGGACGCCTAAAGGACTGACCCTAACTATCTCAGGGGATGATCAAAGATCAACCTTGCCTACGTTCAAGCTCAGAGACGACGTAGTTCGACAAGGTGAAAGACTTACAAGACTTAATGATGAGATTTTCTGATATTTCGACATGTTTTTGGAGTTTTTTGATGATTTGGATGTTTTTTCGTATTTTTGCTAAATTTGAAGAAGATCACGAGAATATATACGAATCTGACCCAATGTATGTATAGGACATGCCCCCAGTGTGATATGATAGACTACTTCGATAAAGGCAGGACAAACTGACCTTAGGAATATGCCAAGTAGTACTATGATAGAGTATGATGTGGACACCAACTCAGGCTATGGTATGGATGTGAGCGGATGAATGGATGAGTGGTTTTATTGAGATGTGATGGAATGAGTCATGCAGATCTTGGTAGATGGGGGGGTGCTTAAATTACACTTGGTGCCTGTTTGCCAGGTTTTGACCAAGGTACTTGTCCAAAGCGCCATCGAAATGGTTTTCACTAGAGGACGAATTTTTTCTTTACTGTTTTCAATCCTTTTCTGATTTTTTGGATTTTTTGATGTTTTGATTTTTTTTGTTGTTACCCGGATGCCTGTTTGCCAGGTTTTCATCGAGGTAACCATTTTTTTAGGACTTTTTTTGATTGTTTTTGTATTTTCTGGTTCCATACCTTGCAAGTTCTTAGGCATAAAACTTTTTGAGGTGTGAACTATTCATGGGCTCCTGTAGAGGCTCGCCTTCTAGTGTCGACAGCTAATATGCCCCTGATTTGTAACTTGCAGTGATGATGAAGGGTCCCAGCCAGTTAGGCTCAAACTTTCCTTTTGTATCCGGGTTTGGCACATTCTTTTGGTTTTCTTTCAGCACTAGGTAACCAACTTGGAAAGTGTGTTGCCTGATCGTTTTGTTGTAGCTTCATTTTAGGCGGTTCTGGTAGACCTATAAATGATTCAAGGCATCCATGCACCTTTCATCTAGTAATTCCAGCTCATTCAGTCTTGTAACCTTGTATTCTTCATCCGTGATGAGGTTTTGCAGTGATATCCTCAGTGACGGGAGCTCGATCTCAATAAGGAGGATGGCTTTTGATCTGTAGACCAGGGAGAATGGAGTGGCGCCTGTTGGCGTACGGATGCTGGTGCGGTATGCCCATAAGGTAGGGTTTAACTGTAGATGCCAGTCATGACTAGTGTCATTCATTGTCTTTTTGAGGATTTTTAGAATGGTTTTATTGGTGGCTTATGCTTGGCCATTGCCTTGTGGATAGTAAGGTGTGGAAAATCGATGCTGGATTTTGAATTTTTCACATAAGTCATGGACGTCCTGATTTTTGAAGGGTGTCCCGTTATCCGAGATAATGGATTGGGGAACACCGTATTGAGAAATGAGGTAATTCAGGATGAACTTGGATTTTTTTTTCCCATGATGTAGGTCATGGGAATTGCTTCAACCCACTTTGTGAACTATTCAGTGGCGGTGATGATGAACTTATGGCCATTGGATGAAGTGGGCGAGATTTTACCAATGAGATCAAGCCCCCACTATGAAAAGGGCCATGGTGTAAGAATGGGATGCAGTTCTTGAGCTGGTGCATGAATAAGGTCTCCATGTTGTTGGCACTGTAGACACTTTCTGACAAAGTTGTGTGCCTCTCTTTCCATTGTCGGCCAATAGTACCCAGTTCTCAGCAACTTCTTGGCCAAGGTCATACTACTCGAATGTGAGCTGCATGTGCCATTGTGTACCTTAGTTAGAGCAGTCAGGGCTTCCTCGGGTTTTAAACAACGCAGCAGGGTTCCCTCGATACTTCTACGGAAGAGGGTATGTCCTAGGATGATGAATCGTGAAGACCTTTTGACAAACGTTTGCTTTAGGTTTGGGATGATTTTAGTTGGGAGGATTCCTAATCTTAGGTAGGTGTATATGTCATGGTACCAAAGATCACTGGGACCAACGAGTTCACATGCGTATTCTGACTCTGGTACCTTGAACGTGGGTATGAGAAACTGTTCTACGAGGAATTCGTGTTTTGAGATGTTGCAAGGAATGTCTAGCAAGGATCCAATTGTTGCCATTGCATCGGCTGCTCTGTTGTTTGTCCTTGGTATCTGCTCAAAGGTGATGTCGATGAATGATTCCTTGAGGCTTTCTACCAGTTTTTTGTATGGTGTGAGGTTATCATCCTTGGTTTGGTATTCACCATTGACTTGGTTGATGATAAGTTGTGAGGCCCCATAGAATTTTAATGCCATGATTCGCCACTATGTTGCAATCTTGAGGCCTATGGTCAAAGCCTCATATTCTGCAATATTTTTGGTACAGGGGAACACCAGTTTATATGATTTGGGTATGCAATCTCCTTGCAAGGTGATGAAGAACACCCCAGCTCCTAATCCATGTTGTGTGTGGGAGCCATTGAAGTACAATTTCTAGTGGTCGGCTGCACCGAGGTTGAAAAGGAACTCATCTGGAAACTCTGATATGAGCGGGTTGTCTGTGTAGAGGGGAGCTTCTGCTTGATGATCCGCAATGACTTGTCCCTTTATGGCTTTTTGTTCTACGTACTCAATATCATGCTTAGACAATATCATTACCCATTTAGCCATTCTGCCAGTAAGCATTGCTTATGACAATAGGTATTTCAAAGGGTCTATCTTGGCAATCAGCTTGATTTGATGAGCTAGCATGTAGTGTCTGAATTTTTGAGCTGCAAATACCAGTGCTAGGCAAGCCTTTTCTATTGATGTGTAATTGAGCTCATGCCCTACCATTGTTCTACTGATATAGTAAATCACCCGCTCGGTTCCCTTTTCATTATGTTGGGCTAAAAGGGCACCAAGGGTGGTTGTTGTTGTTGAGATGTAGAGAATCAATGGTTTCCCTATAATTGGTGGCATCAACACAGGTGATGTAAGTAGATATTCTTTTATTTTGTTGAATGCTTGCTCACATTTTTTGTTCCATCTGAATGCTACTCCCTTGTGAAGCAGGTGTGAATAGGCGACCTATTTATCTGCTAGCTATGCTATGAATCTCTGGATGGACTGGAGTCTACCTTGCAATCCTCTGAGTTGCTTTAACGTTCTTGGCACTTCCATTTCAAGGATTGCTTTTACCTTTGCAGGGTCCACCTCTATCCCTCTCATCAAAACTATGTATCCCAGTAGCTTTCCTCATTGTACCCCAGATACATATTTCTTTGGGTTGAGCCTAACCTTGTATTGTTCTAGCCTGTCAAAGATAGCACTTAGAGTTGCTATACGGTCCTGTCTCTTTTTTGATTTATCCAATATGTCGTCCACATAATATTCGACAGGTTTGTGGATCATGTCGTGGAAGATCAACGTAATGGCTCTTTGGTATGTAGCTCCTGCATTCTTCAATCCAAATGGCATTACATTCCAGCAATAAGTACCCCAAGGACATGTAAAGGTTGTCTTATGTTGGTCTTCCTTTGCTATCATTATCTGATTATATTCTAAGAAACCGTCCATTAGGGACAGCATCTCATGTCCAACCGTCATGTCCACTATCATGTCAATGTTGGGTAGTGGAAACTCATCCTTAGGACATGCTTTATTTAGATCTCTGAAATCAGTGCAGATGTAGATGCCCCCTTTTGGTTTTGAGATAGGTACAAGATTTGATACCCATTTTGGATAGTCAATCGGGCGTATGAAGCCAACATCCAAAAGTTTCTGTAGCTCAATTTTGATGAGCAAGGCTATTTATGGGTGCATCTTCCTTAGCTTTTGTCTGACTGGTTTTGCTCTGGGGTAAACAACCAAATGATGAACCACTACTTCTGGATCTAGCCCAGACATGTCGGCATAAGTCCATTTGAAGTTTACCTTTCTTTCTCTCAAGAATGTTGCCAATAGTTCTTGTTCTTCTATTAAGAGCGACTCAGCATAGAAAGTGATTTGCGGCTCTATTTTTGTTCCCAAGTTTATAGGGTTGCACTGTTCTGCCAATGCTATTGATTTCTCCTGATGTAGAGCAATAGGGGGGAGATTGAAAACCTCGAGGAGGTTTTCACCATTGGATGCAACCTTTATTTTTACTGTTTTATGGTTAGAGAGTGCCATAGTGTGGTTTTCACTCAATAATTCCAAGCTTAGTCTCGATATTTTCCTTTTGCGACTGAAGGACTCAATTGTCTCCCCATAGTATGCTTGTGTGTCCAGTGTGATGTTAAATCCTTCCTTGTGATCCCCACATGGGATTTTATCCCTTAGTCCCATGAATTCTGAGAGTGCCTCTTCATTTTCGAATGAGTCTAGAATCGATGGTCCCCATTGGCCATGATCGATGAGTTGGAGGTGTAATAAGGTGATTTGGTGGGTTGGCTGGCTTGACTCAGCTGTGGAGGCGCTTATCATTAACAAGGTGGAATCCTCAAAAATCCTAGGGAAACCTTCTATGGTATCATCATCATCACTACTAGGACAAACATTAGTGACATCAAAGGTATATTTATCGAGTGGGATACCTAAGCAAACGGGTGGTTTAGGAGTGGTTTTTGTTACCTGAGGAGAGGACCTAATTGCTCTTCTAGGAGTACCTCTACCACGTACGGTTATACTCGGAGGAGTATACCCAAGGCCAAGGTTCCGCAATCTTCTTTCTATAATGATGGTCTCCAACTATCCATCACTATTTCTTCCCAAGCTCTCATTCCTGCTATAGCCCATACCAAACATCATTTGTAACCCCCTGTTAGTTTCCTCCATGGGTAAGGTGGGAGTGGGTCTTTCATCTTGGTACAGCATGTTTGTGATGTCCTCTTCGTCCACATTTTCCCGACTGAGATCCCCCCAATGATGGAATCTAGAGGGTTCTGCTCTAATAGTGCGGACAGGTGCTTGAACTAGATGGGGTTGTTCGTATGACCTAGGAGATTGTGGTAACTCTCCTACAACAAATGCATTTCTTTTCAATCTGTAATCACCGCATCCGTTGTCCTGGATCATGTTTTTAATCTTAGATATGTTGGGGATGGTAGGTGTCTCTGTCACAGAAGTGGAGGTGAGATTAGTTGGGTCTATGTATGAAGTAGATGGTCCTTCATCATTTTTGGGTACTTGAGGGATCTTGTAAAACTTGGATTCCAAATTTTTGCAATAGGAAAAAGGTTCGGGATCTCCATATATAGTGACCTCCTCGTTCTGATGTGAGAACTTGATGCATTGGTGGTAAGTTGAGGCCACTTCCTTCATTCCATGTATCCACGGGCATCCCAGGAGGATGTTGTATGGTAGGTCAAGGTCAAGGACCTGACAGGTGGTTTCCATAGTTGTTGGCCCCACTTGGATGGGGATCTTTATAGTGCCCTGAGACACTCTTTCTTGGTCGTCATACGCCCTTATTGTGATGCTTTTGTTCTAATTGATGGAATCCTTGGCAAATCCCAATTTCTTTATAAGTTTTAACGAACAAATATTAAGGCCTGCACCTCCATCTACCATGACTCGTTTGAATTTCTTTTTGTGGATTAGGACTTGGAGGTGGAGTGCGCGGTTATGAGATGGTTGTGGAGGGAAATCTTGATCCAAAAATGTAATGAGATTCAGGGTAATGATGTTACCCACCATAGCCTGAAATTGCTCTGTGTCAAGGGTAGCGGCAACAGTAGATGCAGCTAGTGCTTCATCAAGGATCTTCGTATGAGCAGCGGAGATTTTCAGTAGTTCCATGATGGAGATTTGGGCAGGTGTTCTTTTCAGTTGGTCAATGACATTGTAAGCATAGGGGATGGACTTTGTATTGGAAATGGGGGTCTTAGCAAGTGCCCCAACAATGGTGACCTTTCCGCCTTGTGTGGTGACTCCACAGTCATTGTTGGCTCCCTTGAGATTTATGACGGTGACCATCTCGTTGACGCATCCGACTATCTCCTCATATACTAGATTAGCACTAGCATACTTTTTTATGCCTTTATTATTCCCTTGATTATTTCCTTGATTCCCTTGGTTATGGTTTGGCATCGGATTCATGTATATTTTTAGGTGTTGGTTCCCGGTCGGTTGTTCGATGTTGATGACCTTATCTTCAATGAGGTCTTGGATGATGTTTTTGAGTCCCATGCAATTGGCAGTGGTGTGTCCTTTGAATTTGTGAAAGTTGCAAAGAAGGTTCTCATTATACCATGGCGGCTTGGTCATGGGTTCCGTGTACTTCTCGGAGTTAGAGATTTTGATTAGATTCTCCTTGACCAGCTTCTTCATTATGGACTCAATTGATTAACCAAGAGCTGTGAATTTCTGCTTGGGAGGATACTTGTTGCGGGGAGGTGGTCCTCCTTGATTACCCAAATTTTTGATTTGATTGGTGGAAGATGGTTGTGGCTGTGCTACTACCGCATTAGTCTGCACATTGTTATGATTATGATTTTGCGGTTGATGATGGTTTTGGGCATTCTGCTTAGGGGTGTTGATGACCACCTTAGCATCGACCAGGCCTTCGTTCGTGATATTTTTATTCCTCGACCATGTTTGAGGTTTATCATTGTAGTTGTTAGACAAGCGGTTATCCTATGGTGGAGTGAATGTTGGTGCACCTCCTCGCGCAGTAAGGGCTCTTTCAATGTTGAGCACCTTTGGGATCAATTGGTCCTACGATGTGATACACTGCATTTTTAGGTAGAACACCAAGTTTTCATCTAGATTGGCTATGATGCTGCAAACTTCTTGTTCTTCTAGCATGGTCCACTTGCTCTGATTGGCCTTGGATCACCATCTTTGCAAGAAGGATGTGAATAGCTCTCCTTTCCTTTGTTTGAGTGCAGAAAGTTCTTCCAAACTAACATCCATGCCCATATTAAAAGCGTAATTTTTAAGGAAGGCTTCCATGATTTCCTTGAATGTTTTAATGCCCGTGGGTAGGCAAGAAAACCATTCCATGGCTGAACCAGTCATACTATGAGGGAAGAGTCGCATTAGGTACGTGTCATCATATGTGACCTCCATGCAGTGCACATGAAATTCCCTGACGTGGTTTTTAGGGTTACCCATTCCATTGTACTTGTCAAATTTGGGGATCTCGAATCCCTTTGGGAATGGTATCATGGTGAGACTTCTATCAAAAGGGTAAGGGCACAAATTGCCAGGTGTTCTCATGGTTTTTCCTACTTGTAAGTCCAACACTTGCTGCAAAAGCAGTTTGATTTGTGTTGCGACATCCTTGTTGGGATTGGGAGGTGGAATGAATGTGTTGTGAGGTGTTTGAGTTTTGGGAGGAGTACTAGTGGGTGTTTGTTGTAAGCTCTGCTATGCATTCAAGGCTTGCTAGTAGGCGTTCATTTGTTCCAACAAAGCTTGTTGTTGTTGTTCCAACAATGCTTGTTGTTGGTCCATCTGTTGTTGTTCCCATGAAGCCTGTTGTTGGTCAAGCTTTCGTTGCGCTATTAAAGCTTGTCTTTGGTCTAGCTGTTGTTGTGCCAACAAAGCTTGTTGTTGGTCAAGCTATTGTTGTGCCAATAAAGCTTTTTGTTTAGCTTGGTGTTGTGCCTGAAAGTCTTGCAAGGCTTGTTGGTAGGCTTGTAAGTTGATTGCTTGCAATTGCGCTTAGTATTGTGCTTGTGCCTATTGTTGGGCTTGAGCTTGCACTTGGGCTTGAGCTTGGGCTTGTGCTTGAGCTTGCTGCTTTTGTTGGAGTACTCTTTGTTGGTTGACCTTTTGAAGGGTTTGAATTAGCATGGTGAATGAGTTTGTCGTATTGGCTTTTGGTGGGATTAGTGGTGGAATGGGGATGAGACCAACCATTGTGGTAGGTGAAAGAGTTACGGTGGTGATTAGGATTTGGGTTGTTGGCGGGGTGGTGGAAATGCTTGGTCCTTGAGAAGGTATGCTTTGGGAGACTTGAGGACCAATAGATGTATTTACTATGGTGACAGGAATGGTTGTGATTTGTTGTGAGGATGCAGGCACAAGCAGAGGGTTTAGTGTGGTGGTCGGATTGCTTGAATTGGAAAAAATTTTGACGGGTAGAGGTGGAATACCCACTTCAAGAGGTGATGTCGATGTGAATGGAAGCAGGGAAAGGGATGATATACCAACTTGGAAAGAGAAAGGATTGATAAATTCTGTTGTTCCAAACAAGCCACCTTCTCCATGTGGTAGGGAAGTTGGTATGTTCAACTGATAGGCTGGTGAGGCGTCAAATGAAGATGAACCAGCAGGATTATGAAATGTGAGTGGGACGTACGGGTGTAATGGATTTTCTGGAACAAAGTTATCCGGTGTGGTGGTGACAGCTACATCTTTATTGGTCACAAGGTGATGTTGTTGTAACTCTTGAGACATAGCACTTCCTTTGTTTCCGATTGGTGAGGTTGAAGTGACGGTCGACGTGGTGCGAGGTATTTCTTGATTGATATCTGATATTGGGGATGCACTTGGAATAGGCACATCTATACTAGTGCTTGCGTCAAGGTTGGAAAGGAAAGGAACCCCTCCTTCTGCTAACGTATTTAGGTATTTGAACATAGCACTAAAAATTTTGTGGTTCTTTGGATTTTGAACCATTTCCATGATTTCGGATTGTGTCATCCCCATGTCTTCATTCATGATGTCCTCTTGATGACTCTCCTCTTGAGGATTTTGTGATGATAAGGGAGAGTTGCTTGGGGGATTGCTTGATCCCACCAAGTTCACTTTGGGGTTTAACTAACTCATTTCCACAAAAGATGATATTTCTCTGATATTCTCCATGCTATTCTTGTATTGAGATCTTGTTTGGACCATAAAAAATAAGGATTTGTTTGATCCTAACCTTTCAGGCCCAAAAGAGAAGAACTAGGGAAGCTAAAAGATCAAAGATGGTGGGAACGGTGATGTAATAAATGGATGATGCGTGTGAATGAAACCTTTGAAGAAATTTTGAATGGTTATGCTAAACTTGTAAGGGCTTTTTGGTTTGATTGTGATAATTTGACTAGATGCGTTAAGTCAAATAGGATTATTTGTGAAGTTGTATTTCCTAGGAAGTTGTGTTATCTTAGGGGAACTTGGACAAATGGATAAATTGGCTAAGTGTGTTAAGCCAATGTAATTGTGAACTAGTAGGCCTTTAGGAAGTTGTGTTATTCTAAAGGCAAATTCATCCAAGAGATGGTGACTATTTTGGCTAGGTGTGTTAAGCCAAGATAGGGTGGTGTTGTTTTAGCCCTCTAAATTTAGCGTGATGATTTTTTTTTTCTAGAGTTCACAAAAGGTTTGGTTGATGAAATGAAATTTGGTTGATGGAGGAATAAATGAGGATGATGACTTTGATCTTCAACCTTATCCTAGACATGACTTTCCCTACAAAACCTCGACATTGAAGAACATGCTAGACTTCCTATGGGAGAAAAGCAAACCTTTTGAAAAGTTCAGGATTTTGTTGACAATAAAATGTATACAATGCGTGATTATTCCTTGAAGCTCTTTTGTAAAAGTTGTATACAGGTCTTTCTCTGAATTCAAAGAGTCTCTCAAGATGCTCCTCATGAGCTTTTAGACTAATTTTCTTGAACTTTGGCTTTGGGATTTTGATCTTGCGGCAAATCATTGGAAACAACACACATGAAGTTCAATTTGTCTTTTATCTTGGTTTAATAAAATTCTTTTTATCCAAGACACTTTGCTTGCTTAGGTTTCAAATTATATGTCTAGTGTCTCACTTTCTTTCTCATCCCACAAAGTCCATTATGTGGAAATCGAGGAAAATAGGGCAAAATTTCCTTATGTTTAACCCTGTTGAAGACAAATGACGATAGAATCCCAACACTTAGAAACCTCTAAGGATATAATCCCTAGGGAAAGAAAGAGTGTGTGAATTCATCAAAGGTATTTATCTCCTCAAAGGGGTTTGAAATTTGAAGGTTTTTGTAAATGTTTTTTTTTTAAAATGTTTTGGGAACCAAGCAATGTATATTTCCAAGCAATCTCTTACAACCCTAGGATGATGAGGCAATATCTTGTTGGGTTCACACTTGGATAAATCCAACTACGCATATCTTGTGCGAATGGCTAAATGCTTAACCACACTACCTCCCCTCCATGACACTCACTTATTCGGGTCAACCAAGCATTAGTACCCATGAATCTCCCATGGCATACTTTCCATTTCCACAACAAGACCGCATGTATAACATGGGGCAGCTTCAAAGGACATGACCTTTTGCACCAACAAGATAGACAAGGTTTTGGCATTTTTCTAAACGAAGGGTTTTAATGCGGGCATTCCGTTCGTGGGGGATTATCCAACGTCGACGAGAGTCCATTTCTGTCCATCTCGTTGGAATAATCCTCGTGATTCTTGAACTTTCCTCAATAATCCACACTTATATACCGGTTGGAAGTCGCTTGGCTTTAGCGTGTTCCCAATTGGGTCGTTCCCTTGGGGTGAGTACTTTTTCCCACCAAGGTAGGCTCTCTAAGATAAACAAAAGCGAGCTAACATATTTCGTCATTTACACAACCTTCATTGAAAAAAAAAGGGGAAAACCTCTGCAATATGTCATGCTCACACTCGCATGTTTTGTTCAATTTTAAGTGCCCAAATTGAAGTGTGGAGGCAATCTTTTTAACAACCTAATATCACCAAAAAAAAATTTGATTCTCAAGATCATAATGAAGGATGAGAGAAGTGCATACACACTTTGGATGATATTAATTTGTAAAGAAGATTACAAAACATTGAAAACACTTGTTCTTTTTAGGCCTCAAAGCAATGATGAATTCTTTTTAAGCACCAAAATGAATTGTGAGTTTGCATTGTTGAATTGTTACCTTTTAAACAAAATCTAGTGTGTTTGCCTAAAGTTATTTTTAGCCCCTTGGCAACTTTTGAAAGAAATTTGATTTTGTTTATTTTAGAACCCAATGGAAAATTAGTGTCCTAAAATCAAAGAACTTATCAAATCCTTCCTAGAGTGTTAAAAAACACTTTAGTGTTTAAAAACACTCTGTACAACATAAAAGGCATGGTGCCATTAAAAAAAATGAAGTTGCTTTTTCTTTTTAAACCCAAATTGAATTTAGTATTCCTAAGGTCAAAGATGTCTAATAAATTTTCTTAAGGAGTGTTAAAGAACACTTTTAGTGTTTAGGAACACTTTGGGTTTGTGAAGATAATATCATGATGAACTTCTCTCTTGGCTTTTCCTCTTCTCCAATCCTATAGAATGACAGAAAAAATAGAGAGCAATAATATAGCAAACAAGGTTAATGCTCAAAAAATTAAAAAACGTGCTCAAATTCAAAACAAACTATCCCCGCGGCAGAGTTTAGCAGGTGCAGTGTTGTTTAGCAGATGCGGTGCTGTTTAGAAAAGTAGGTAGTGCCATACAACGTCACGCGGTCGACGGTCTGCGGTGCTCTGTAGAAACAGAGACTATGAGTGCGGTGGAGTTTAGCATGCGGTGAAGTTTGGAACCGGTGAAAGTTGGCAAAAATTCAAATTTCGAACGTGGGAAGCGATTGCAGTGCCATATGATGTTGCGGGTTTGTAGGGGTGCGGTGCAATACAGCACCACATCTGAGTCTGTGGTGCAGTTTCCTGTATGTTAGCAAAATTCATGAAAAAACCACGAAATTTTGAAAAGAAAACGTGGTAAATGTGAGATAGCCCTCCTCCTAGCACCAAAATGTGAACCCCTAAACCTACAAATGCACAAAGATGACAAACATTGTTAGTGTTAGATCAAAATGCATGCAAACAATGAGGGATTCTCCATAAAATCCACCTATTTAAGCTAATATTAGGAAATGAAGAACAAACTCAAACAATATGAAAAATAATCCTAATCTAGCTAATAGATTGATGATCCCATGGGGGAATTGGTGCCAATGAATTGTTGCAATTGACCCTTTCCCAATTCCTAAGTTGTGATGTAATTGATTGAACAATGGTCAAATCTCCAAAGAGATTTGAGCATAATCTTGATGCAAAATATGAAATATGGTGGATGCTTGGATATGATGAGCAAAATTAGTTCTCAAATGGGGAGAGTAACTTTGCATATGAATTGTGGATGAAGATTGAGGAGAAGAGTCTCCAATTTATGCTTTCAATTTGGAAGAGAAAGTGAGTTTTGAGCAATGTGGGACTATGTTTCAATCCAATGGTTGAATGCCACATGTCAAGATGTGAGTGGTTAATGGTTGTGCACATTTTGGCCAAAGTGCCAATAAATGCATAAATTTGAATTTGAATTTGTGAGTTGACTTGTTGAAGAGGAAAGAGAAATGAAGTTAATGTCACTTGGCTCAAGGTCAAGGACATGTAAGAGGCATTGAATGCCTTGTTGGAAGGACCAAGTCCACTTGGCCTTTTTGAATTCAAATGAGGGAATATTCCCTTTTGATGCTTTGTGTGGGAAAATAAACAAATTAATAAATCAAAGTAATTGATTTATTGTGCAACTTGCATTCTCTAGAGGATTTTAGTGAGAGGGATTAAGTTAATCATAGATTTGATTAATTTAATGAAGAATTAGGTGATGTGACAATTTAGACTTAAGTTTATGAATTAATTTAAGTCAACAATTGAGAGGAAATGATATATTAAATAAATGTTTTGATTTATTTAATCCAGAGGGAATATGTTAGGTTAAATCAAATAAGGTTTAATTTATTTAATTTAATAAAAGGACTTTAGAGAATTTAATCAAATAAAATGATTTACTTAATTAAATAGATACAAATGGTTAATTAAATTAAATTGATTAATTTAATCACTGAAAGAAGACTTAATCCAAGAAATAATGATTTATTAAATTAAGAGATAGAATGTTGATGAAATGTTTGAGGAAATGATTTACAAGGAAATGTTGTTAGTAATCGGGATCAGGTGTGCCAAAACGAACTTGTACATTTTCCATGTCTACATATACAATATTCACATGACTGTACAATGTGATTGAACTTCAAATTTTATTAGAAGCCTCTTTTGATGTGCAAGCTCTTAATCTGTAAATGCAACTTCACTAGGCTTCAACTACACTCGGTGTCTGCATGCCCCCAAAACTTAAAATCCTTGTTTTCCTCTATCAAAAACTTTGTTTTCTTCTATTTGCACTGAGCCCAAGCTAAAAACATTGTTATGAATTTCCCACCAATTAATCTTGCTATGGTCACTACAATCAACCATAATTTCCATGTGCCTGAGCTTACCATTGTCATCATTAACTTTGTCCAACTGGAAACTGTACTCAAGCATCAAGTGAAATCCATGACCCATGTGATATTCAACCTCATTCAATTCAGAATCATATTTCATTGAATACTCCTCCAACTGGACTAGAAATTGAAAACACTCATAATCCATTTGATCATGAACATCATAGAGGTTGACATTAAATTCAATTTGCACATAAAACTAAAAACCTTCATAAAAACTCTATTCAACAGTTCCATCCTAAAATACTTGCCCTAACCCTTTGAATTCACATTACAATTCCACTTCTAATAGCCCAACACTAATATAAGGCTCATATAAAACCCTGGGGTCATCCTCTAGTTTTTGTTCCATGCCAAGAAAGCATTCATCTTGTGTGATGAACGAAAAATGTTCATACATAGGCATATTTTCAAATGGGTGTTCACATTCACTTGAGCAGTGTAAACCTGCCATACTACCATATGCTCCACTACTTTGGAAAAGTGGTTCATCAAAACCTAAGGTATCCTTGTTCTTGATCAGATCAAGATCATTAACACAAAAATAATTTTCCACAACATCCCATGCATCAAAGAATACCTCCATTTCAGGTTCATTACATGGTGTAATTCATTCTTCAAATCACTATCCAACTCGATGCAAAATGTTTCAAAGGATAGCTCAAATAACTCAGAATTGATAGGGTCGACAATAAGGCACTCTTGTGTCTCATCAAATGATATATATGTTGATCCAAAATTGAAAGGTTCATCATAATTTGAATGTTGCTCATTATCAATTGAACTGGCTTCTTCATCCTTTCTCTCTTCAATAAATTCTTTGTCAAACACAACCATATCCATTTTTCTAAAAAACTTGCATATTCCATTTATGCTTCACATAGACAATTAGGACATGATCATGTTGGTTAGTACCACCATTTTCATCATTCTTAGCCCTATGCTTAGGCTCGGGAAACTGAACACACACATTCTTATCTTCAAACTCATCATCATTCACAAAACTAGCATGCTCTAGTTTTGATATAATTAGATTGCATTCTAGGAATACTTCACATGGAATTTGTTCATTCACTAGTAGGGGAAATATTTCCTAAGCATCAATATTATTGCATCCTTCATGCGAAGAGAAATCTTTTGGATCATCCTCATAAAAGGATTCACACTCTTAAGAAAAATAATTAGAAACTTCACTTTCCCTATAATCATCATCACAAGGAATTTCATTACCACATGAACTAAGCTCAGAGTGTGTAGGATGAAAGCTCAAACTCTCATTCTTAGTTCCTTGAACATTGGTTTGTGAGGAAACATCCACAACATTTACAAATGCATCTTTATCTTCATTATTGGCTTACTGATTTGCACATAGCTTGTTTATGGATTGGTTATTATCATTGTCCTCACTCATACCACAAGATAGATGTCTATTCTTGGATACACCATTTTTAGTTACTTGCATTGTCATATGATTCTCTTCAAAAGGACACCCCCACTAACACTTTTGGATTTCATAATTTGTGCATAATCATATTTGGCTTCCTAAAAAATTCTTATCCAATCAAGTATTTGATCAAAACCATGAGGCTTCAATTCTTTTGGAAAGGTAATAAGCCTTGGCTCAAAAATTTCACAGAACAAGTCAATGCATACTGAATCCTTAGGCCTCAATTTCTTGGGAATTTTCAGCAAGTCATCTAAATACGTTGCAAATAGGTCATATGGTGATTCTACCTTATATCTTGTCATATTGGATAATTCTTGAAAAAAATACATCTAATCATCATTGCTTAAACTTTTTTGATGATCAATCTGGAATTCACCATTAATTGTACCAGGCTATGATGGAAAAACCAGAAAAATAGAAACATCTCTATCATGACAATTACTTCTATAGTCTAATTCGCTTATATGAGATGTGCTAAAATAGCTAATACTTGAAGCCATATACCCCATCATTGAGTATCTCAAGTTATTTTCAATGTCCATGGAAATTTGATATGCATGATGCAATGTTGTGGGCTCTTTATCTCTCAACAAATAACTCATTTCCTCATCAAATTCCCCCAGGTACACAACCAAGCATTCTACATCACTTGGTCTCATGGTTTCAGGAATATCCCTAATTGCCTTTGTAAATATGAGGTTGAAAGCTAAGACCAACTCCTCTTCATCCTTTTGGATTTCCATGAACTTTTTCCTTACTGAACTCAGATTAATCCTTTCACCAAACTGTTCTATAAATGCTACCATGAATTCATTCCATGAGGATATAGAACACACTAGCTAATATGAGAACCAATCTCTAGCATCTTCCCTTAGAGATTGAACAAATAATTTCATGACATCTTCATGATTTATCTCATAATCTCCCATCAAATCCATAAATGTATGTAAATGTCTATAAGATGATTCAAAACCTTGTCTTGTAAATTTTGGAAAATGTTCCCTAACATCATTAGGAACAAGGTTTTTCAAACCCTGAATACCACTAAAGTTTAATGGCCTATAGCTCCCAATAGAAAAATTTATTTGATTGCATGACAAAGGTTGCACACCCTGCATGTTTCTACTTGACATTCCAAAGGGATATATAGAGGAATGATACATTTTCTTGTACCCCTTTACAAACCTAAAATATCAACTTTACAGTTGATCATTCACTACCTTACTCCTTTATTTAATCATGATTTTAAAATGCATGACTCAAATACATCTATGCCTTGGATCTTCTAATGGGTAGATTTCAAAGATAAGCATGTACTTCTTCATCATAATATAGAAACTTCAAATTATACCTTAGAAGTATGTAAAATTACCACTACCATTCCCTTTATTCGTGCTCAATTCACTTAATAGGGAACCGAAATTTTTCCAAATCACTAAACATGGTTTTCGCACAAATTTATACTTCTTGAAAACCAAAATAGGGGAAATATTTGGATATGCTTCAACTGCTTTGAATTATGCTTCTAACTGGAAAACTTTGCAAATCTAAAACTATCATCAAGTTCTTTGCATAGAGTCGCCACCTCCTTTATAGAGGAATAAACTTCAACAATAAGAAGTTTCTTTCAAGGGTTGATTTCAATTTACTCTTCCTTGATCAGAAGAGTCACACATGAATCATGTATGTTTTTTGCAACACAACCCTTTCCATGTTTAAAACTCAATATCTGAACCAGGTGATCAGATTTAGTAAATTCTTTGACTCTCTCAAGATAATACTAGAGTCCTTCAAAATTTTCTCTCTAGTTTCCCATCATGGTACTTCATTATGTGAGCTTAGGTCTACCTTATTCTTTCACAGCAAAATTCTCATTCTATTTTTAGGATCTTCTGAAATAATACACACTGGTGCAGAGATCTTGGAGTCGCCACCCACATCTATTGATAAATTATAAAATACTTGTAGAATTATGGTAGATCTTGACAGGATTTTCCAATTTCAAGGGAAAAAAAATAGATTCTTGCAACATTTCTAAGGATTCACTCACTGATATCAAAGCTAGAATTGAAAGATAAATTCACTAGAAAAAATTTGACTCTTTGATAGGACAGTCTACAACCCAATTTCTAAGTGCATTCACCAGCAGAGTCGCCAATCTGTTGGTGACTCAGATGGGCACATAAGATTCCACAATTTTCAATCTTTGGTTGCAAACTATTTTGAAACTTCAATGGCTCTTTAAGGCAAGATGATCTTCTTATATAATTTTCCAAAGTTCTTCCCCATTAGAGTCACCAATGTTTTGGTTATTTTTTTAGAACTAAACTTGATCTCACCATTTACCTATGAATCTGCTAGAATCCAATGATAAGTAAAGGAAAGTATTGGCCAACAAACAAATAAGGATTAATAGGCCCTTACTTCTACTCTTTGGGCTTTGTGGAACCCATGAGGGTAATCTTGATAATGTTCTATTAATATTCCCTTGTCATTTTATCCTGAGCATAAGAACAAATAGATATATTCCTATCAACTACAAATAGATAGAATCCCTCAAGGATTTGGCTGACCCTTAAGTGAATTTCTACCTAAAGCAAGGAATAAGTGCAAATGAATAATGATGCATCGTTAACCTCTTACCATCGATTCCTGGTCAGTTAAATTGTGACTTATGTCATCAAATCCGTTGTATTACTGGCCCCTCATTTCTAGGTTCAAAATACTCTTATTTGTAAGGTCGACTGATAGGCCTTGTTTGGCCTTTACATCCTTTGAATAAAATGGTTTCATCTATTTTAAGGCCTTTCCTTACATGGTCCTAGGCAATCCCCTTTCTCAATACAACTTATGAGCAAGTGAAAAATTGTTCCTCAGGTTCCCATTTACCACTTTTATGAAGTATGATTTACTTTCAACACTTTAGCTTGTATATGCACATAGCATCATATGGCTACTAAAGTGGGGGCTAAATGTGGCATAGAAAATTGTACTCCGTTGTAGGTGATAGTACAATTTCATGTTTATTTTGGACCTATTCTAGTGACCTTGCATAAATATGCATTTTAAACCTTTCTAGAAAGGCCCTAATTTTCTTTATTATGCATCCCAAGGCCTATTTTTATCATTTTCCGATGCTGAAACAAGCATTGAAAAAAGGAAACCTATCATTAAATTACCCCATAATAAGTGTGTCCTAGAAGTTTGGGCCAAGACCCATTTACCCATGGGCGAATGGGGCCCCTTACTTAGCTAGGACCCAAATTTTAATAGCTTCTTGGTGGAATTTTAATATTCAAAATTCAAATTGTAATTGTCAGCTATTGGGATCTAATCTTTGGGAAATTAGAGAAATACTTATAAAAGCATAGTATTTTCACCATTTCAACCTAGAAAGGAGAAAGGAAAAAGGAGAGGATATTCAAGCAAGCACAATTCAAAGTCTTGGAGTAGCATTATTTGAAATTGCAGGTCTTCAAGCCCATTTGCAGATTTGATCAAGTTTTGTCACATGATAAAAGGTTGATGCCTAAAGCAGAGCATGATAGATTCTAGGTTTGGGAGATGCATTTGGCCATTTCCCTTAACCTAACGACTTGTTTCCTATTGTTCTCATCTTCAAGATTCATTCTACTAGAAACCTATAGCAAGGTATCATTGTGTTTCAAATTTATTTAAGGTGTTTTGACTTCTCCCTAAGTGGATCTTGTCATTGTCATATAGGAATCATACTTTAATGCACTTGAGTAGGGTTTCTTTGCATCTTAGCTTATAATAACCTTAGACACACATAAGGCTAGATCTCATACACTATATTTCATCAGATCTTTCTTTATTTATCAAGGCTTAATTACCATGGGGTTTAATACAAACAAACATTTTATTTTTTTGCAAATTTATTATAGGTTCGGATTCCGAAGATGGAGATTTGCAGGTACAGGAATAAAGAGCAAAAAAAGGGTACAACATCATATTTTGAAGCTTTGGAATGACAAAGACACATTCACCTAGGGTTGAACTAGTCCCTCTGCACATACCAAAATCAACTTTTGGTGATAGGTACATACTCTCTAATATCTCCCAAATCTGTTTGCAAAGTGTTGTTATAGTCTGCATATCTTCAAGAATCTGGATTTTATATATTAGGTCATACACTTCCATTAGTTTCATCATTTCAAATTATTTCAATTCATTCCTTATTATCCTAAGGCCCTAAAGAATTCACCAACCCATGTCTAATTGACTCACTATTGAGGTTGAAAGTCAATCTCTTGGCTTTGTGGTTGGTATTCTAATGAAATCTTAGAAAAGACTCGTTATATCCTAGGCTTTTGGTATTTAGGATCTAGGACCCCCTTTTCCTACATTTCATATGCAATATCAAGCTAACCCAAATTTGTGTGAGTAAATAAACACTTCCCTAAAGCTCCACTTGTTTTTCCTACATAAAATTAATTTAAGATCTAACCAAATATTTAAACAATATGCTTAAAAAAACTAGATCTACATGCAAGAGTTGAGGAACTAATTAACTAAAAAGGAATAAGGTAATTATTTATTTTTGATGAGGTAGTGACTTTGACTGTGTAGTTGACTTGTTATGATACAATAGATAATTAGACTCAAAAATTAAATTTTGGTTAGGGGATTAGAAGGTTGTAACCAAACTTTATAGAAACTTACATTACTAGAAATAGGGCTATGTTGTGTAGCCTAGACTTTGATAGGGCGACACCATGTGTCATGGTCTTATATAGTGCCATATCATGCAACATGGTCCTAGACAATGCCACACAATACAAATCAATTGATGTGCTATAGCCTCATCTTGGATAGTGCTACAACTTGTAGACCAAACCTTTTGATTTCATTTAGTCTAATATTCTTGTGGTATTTTGAGCTCGCTCACATGTGCCTTGAATTTGTTTATAAAGATAGTTGCATTGAAAAGTGCATTTTTGATTAACATATTTCTAGATTTGACTCTATGAATTTGACTACTTGCTTCAAAAAAGTTCATGCAATCAAATCTAGAAACATTCCAAGCTATTATCATGGAGTTTGGAAATTTATTTTTAATTAAGCACATTTCTTTCTTTCTTTAAGATGTGAGGAGCTATTCCTAAGATTTTCTTAATAGCAAGTCAATCCCCTAAAAACAATTGTTGTAGTCATACCATACAAATAATGTAATATAAAAGTTCGGTAAACTAATCTTATAGATATATAGATGTAGCTCTAGAATACTTGTGAAGTAGATTCACCCTTTTATATAGTTCAATCAGTACCGATTAATTCTTTGTAGTTTCTAAGTTATTCGCTAATAAAGTTTAAGACCATCTATAAATGCATGTTCTTTGTTACTTAATTTGACAATTTTTTAATTTTTTTGATGTGCTAAACTAGACAAAACCATGTAACCTATTCCATGAATTGGATTGAACCATGCAACCTAGTCTCAGGCATTTCTGCAACAACTATATCACTGTTCAGCGATGACATTTAGTCAATTTTAAGATATTTTTTCCAAGAAAGACTGCCATTGGATCAATTAAAAAAATAAACACAGAGAATTTTGTGGTTTGTTGAATACACAATAAATTCTAGATAGACATTACAAGTTTTTCAATGCTTCATTTAAGTCTTGTACATCAGCATTTAGTTTACTGAATACAGATAATGAAATGTAGATAGATATTACACGTTTTTTAGTGCTTTCAGTTAAGTTGTCCACGTTCTTGGTGTTTAGTCATTATAGAATTGAATTCAATGGTAGGAGGTCCCATTCATCGCATCTATAATTGGGTTTGATTTAAGTTCAGATAATAGAGAATTGGAAGGGTATTCTCCTTTGATTGGGACTGTGTTTGGCCTTTGGTGTTGGAATATATGTATTATATCTATAATTCCCATTGATTTACATTTAAGTATTTTCTTTTCCAGTCTGTTTAATGTGAACGATGTTGTTAGTGTTGTTTTGGCCTGTGATTAATTCAATGTGTTCTCATTGTAATTACAGTCCATTAGAAAAAAAAAACAGTATCCTAGTGATTGCCATCTGTCATTCACACTTTTTCTTAACAATATACAAGCTAATAATTCCAAATTGATTATGATTGATTAGTCAAGATGATTCAATAGTGCATTTTTTTAATAAAATTCAATATTTTAAGCAACTTTGTGTTAAATTTTAACTTTTTAATGGTGAAAATTGTAAATCTTTTATTTATTTTCTTTCGTATGGATTTATTTTAGTTTATTATTCTTTATGTAATAAAAAAGTACAAATCTTATTATTTTAGTTGATAATTGATACACAACTTAATTATTATTTGTTTCCATCTCTTAAAGATTGGTCTTGATTATTAGATTAATCGATTTCTAATCTTAGGTCAAGTCTCTAGTTAAATGACTTGAGTTAGATGTATCGTTATAAAATCATCCCCAAACCTTTAGAATTTAATTTCAATTTAGGGTTGACCTTAGCCTTTCCACTTGATCATTGTATGATAATTAAATGTGCAAAATGTTTCATTATAATTCTTGGAGTTTTATTTAAAAGGGCACAACTTTCATTTATTTACATATTTCTATAAATCTATGTCTTAGTGCATGTTCTTAGCTACATAATTATTACAAATATTTTATTAGAGTAATTACATTCCATAATCATCTAGGCCATTTGCTACAGTTTGTTGATTATATTCAATATTTCTCTAAGTTATTGACTGTGTATCCTTATGAGGTGTGACACAAGTGAGTAATTATTCAGGTACCAAATACACTCGACCACACAAATATAATTCTAAAATTGCATAATCGACAATTTTGGCCATACAAATTATACCCATTTCAACACCTACTTTTTTCATGGGGTATGTGCAGGAAGATGGGGGACCAGAAGGGGGTCTTAATGACCACTTTTTTCTTGAAATCAAGAAAGACTAATCTTGGATAAGAAATTGAAGATAGTTACACTCAAAATTTGAAGACGTAACAAGAACAAGAGTCCTAGTGCTTTGAATCTACTTTCCAAACTACTATTTTTTAAAAATGGTGGAGATTAAGGGGTTAAAAAATGAAAACATGTATGAATTACTCATGTTTCTATCAAATCTGGTATGTTTCGCTCCACTTGAATTTCTTGACGGTAATAATGAACTTATTAAAGTCATTCAATATGAAATAGATGGCTATGATGGAATCATTGGAAGCATCATTTAGTACAATGGGAACCTATCATAATTTCTACTAACCATTTTCAGATCCATAGGGCTCAAGTTCCTCACCTAAAAATAGAAACATGCTCTACTTCAAAATGGGAACCAGAGGTTCCATATAGAAAGGATAGCAAAACAGAATGACCATATTCGGCCAGAACTTGAGATTCTCGAGCAGGAATTCAAGGACAAGGTAATGTCTAAATATTTAACTAAGCTTGCTAGAAGTTTCTCCTACAAACTCCCTTTAATGAAGAATTCTGATGGTTTTGAAATCTTACCCAAAGATCATGCTAATTATTTTCTTCTCAGTGGTCACGAAACTGAACTGTGTAAAACATAAATAACAGATCTTCTCTCTAAACGTTTGATTTCTCCATCTTCTTTCTCTCTCTTCTCCTTTCCCTATAAAAGGATAGAAAATGATCCATTGAGGGATCATTGAGTTAGTAATATTATAGTGTCTACTAGGATCTCTGAAGATATAAGTATGCTCTATTCATATGCACTTCGTGTGAATATCCTTGGAGATCAGAAAAGGATTTAAGAGATAGTTTTTAAAAATTGCTTCAGTGAGAAATTGAAGCTAACACGACATAGTTTATGTCTATTTTTCTGCTAATTATTTAATGAATACATGATATTTTACAAATTTTCAAAGTGGATACATCCTAAAAAAATTAAAAATTGAGCATTCTCCCTCATAATGTGTTTGGAAACTAATCAAAAATCAATTTTATTTTTAATGTACAAATAATAGAGTCTAGTTTGTAAACAATGTAATTTGTTTCAAATTTTGATGAACGAACCATAAAAAATGAGACCAACATTATGTAGGTTTTTGAAAAAAAATGGAGACATTAACAAAATAAATTATAGATCAAAACCCTAAAATATTTGAAACATGAAACAAATTACATGGTTAGAAAGCTAACAAAGAGCTCAAAGTTACTATGTCATTTTTTGAATCGGCATTGAAACATGTTAAAGCCTGAGGGGGATTATGCTCAAGATTGTATCAATTTTTAATATTTTGTAAAAACATGTCTTTGGACATTGAAATGTGTTCCTATCCCTTTGGGTTGGAATCCCAAGGAAAATCCAACCCTAAGGGTTAGAAATTACCAAATTTGATAATAACACGAGCATGCTATAACACGCTCACATTTTTTCTACTATCTTCCAATAACACAAGTATGTTATAACACTAGCACGTTATTTTAAAGGAAAATTTACCATCACCTTCTACTCTCTCTCTCCCTCCCATCTATAACTCCTACCCTCTCTATCTCACCTCTATACCTCCCTCCCATTCCTCTCTCTCACCTCTCTACCTCCTACCCTCTCTCTCTCACCTCTATACCTCCCTCCCATCCCTCTCAGTCTCTCTCTAACTCCCTCCCCTCTTTACCTCCTACTCTATAAATCTCCTCTCTACCTCCCTCCCCTCTCTACCTTGTACCCTATCTCTCTCCTCTCTACCTCCTCCCCTCTCTACCCTATACCCTATCTCTCTCCTCTCTACCTCCCTCCCATCTCTACCTCTCTATCCCTCCCCTCTCTACATCCTACCTTCTCTCTCTCTCCTCTCTACATCCCTCCCCTCTTTACTTCATACTCTCTCCCTCTCTACCTCCTACCATCCTTTCTCTCTCCTCTACCTTCCTCCCCTCTCTACCTCCTACACCCTCTCTCTCTATCTCTCTCACCTCTCCACCACCTCCCCCTCTCTCTTCTATTTTTTTACTTGTAGACATCCATGAATATATCTCATCCATTTCATTCCATCTTATAACTATTACACTTAGGACATTCATTACTAAATTTACCCAAGTCTAAGTGGAGGACTATCATAAAAATAGAAAATTCATGGTGGTTTGTAACAAAATGTCCTTCTACTAAATCATTATTCATCGTTCAGGGTTTAGGGCTTAGGGTATTTGATTTAGGGTTTAGGTTTTATGGTGGAGGGTTTAACATTAAGGGTTTAGGGATTAAATTTAATTTTAAAGGTTTTTGTGTTAAAAATTATTAATGTTAGGTTTTAGGGTTTTGTGTTTGTGGTTTAGGGCCTACAATTAAGGGTATTCAATTAAGAACCTATAGCTTAGGGTATTTGATTTAGAGCCTACAGTTTCAGGTATTTAGTTTAGGGCTTGGATTTTACAATTTATCGTGGAGGGTTTAGGGTGGCACCTATCTCTCTCTCACTCTCTTCTTCTCTTTACATCACTTTTCTATCTTTATCCTCTCTCTAGCTCTCCCTTGCTCCCTCCCTATTTCTATATCTTTGTCACTCATTTCCTCTCTACTCATACCTACCTACATCTCTCTCTCACACTCTCTCTCATTACATATCTATTTATGTTTCTTTGTATGTGTGTGTTTTTCTCTCCCTTCCTCCCTCCCGCCTGCTCTCTCTCTCTCTCTCTCTCTCTCTCTCTCTCTCTCTCTCTCTCTCTCTCTCTCTCTATCTCTTCCTTCTAATTGTCCCCACCTCTTCTTGTTGGAATTAGACTCCATACAAGTGATAAAGCGAGTGTATTGTAATGTGCTCACATTTTAGGGAGAGGAAAAAATGATAAAAAAATGTATGGCATCCCCATGATTTAGGAACCAGATTTTATTTTATTTTTTGTATTTTGCACATTATCGAACAAATGAACACTTTATTTATGGTGCAATTGAGAACATATCTTGATTGAATTTTTTGCATATTCCATCAACTTTTTTTTCAATGTAGAAGAACTAAATTGCATGTTTTAAGACCAAATTTGGTTCTATGAACTAATATTTTCATGTTTTATTGTTTGAATGTTACTTATCATATTTTTTATTTGAATTTGATAATATAGAATTACTTTTTTTCATAATTTTTACTAATTCTACTATATTAATATGGAATTGAACATTTTATACAAAAGAAAATGTTGAAAACTTTTGATTTTGAAGGTGTGTAAATCCAAAAACAAAGGAAACATAATTGTGTAATTGGTCGAATTGATTCCCAAATTTTAAGGTACATTCTATTTGTATTTCTATGTTTTGTTCATGCCATGTTGTCAACATAGTTCATGTGCTACATATTGTACCATTATTAGTGATAAATGGATTGATTTAGGATTTGTGTATCAAATGAAAATCATGCATGTATCAAGTAATACTTGAAAAATCACATTTTCACAATACACAACCGAGTGTCACTTGGTCAATCATTGAACATTATATCGGTCAAGTATCTCTGAACTAGGTGAATAAAATATGTATGAATCAAGTTTCACTTGATATCATAATGGATCCTTCATTGCAACAAGTGTTACTCAATATCCATGGAGCTCAAGTAGTAGTAAGACTTATTAAGCCTTGATGATGATAATACATTCTTTATACTACATCAAGTGTTGATCATATTTGAACATCTTGGGATGAAGACATGTCATTCTTTCCAATATTTTGTCGAGTTTATTTGTTATGAATCAAGTGTTACTCAATCATTATAGAAATTTAGTCACATTAGGTCATGTCTTGACCCCTCATGCACAATCTTGAATTTTTTATTTGTTCTAAACTTGTTACTTGAACAAGTGAACATCCTTAATAGTTCAATAATACCCTATTCCATAAATTTCCCTCTTTGATTCTTCATTTTTCTCTATGGTTGGTTAATAAATTTGCACCATAATTAGGTAAGTGTTTAAATGATGAAAGTATAAAAAGGTCTATTATTTAAGTTCAAGGATGGTTTCAACCATATTATTCTCATGGTGAGTTCAACTACATTGATTAGTGAAATGAAGGGAAAAGAAGTTCACCAAAATGAATTAACAAGAGAATGAAACTAATTTTCACTATTGTTTCATTCAATTATGAGGGTTATGTTGGGAACAGGTACCTCAACTTTTGGCTTGAACCTCTGAAAAGACTTGGCAATTTTATCACCATTCTCAGCCTTTACCGCTCTACCGTTGAGTCCTTCATAGAGGCGTGGTTTGGTAATTTACTGCCTTACTACGGGCCTCTGTTGATCTGTCCATGGTTGGGAGGTATTACCGCCATACCACGGGGTCTCCGTCTTTGACTAGTGGTAGTGCAGTTGATGAGCGTAGTTAGTGTGAAGCCTTACGTCCCTACCATAGAGGTTGTTCACTGGTGGCATGGTGGCAGCGGTGGTCGGCAACAGTTAGCAAAGGCCACTTACTGCCACACTGCAATGGCCTCTTGGCCATGTCACGATGGGGTGGTAATCCATGGCGGTCAAAGATAATGGTTACCTCCTTACCTCATAGGTCTTGCAGTCGGGGCGTGGTAGCACGGTGGAGCTCAATGGTCCACTCAGGCAGTTACTGCCATACCATGGAAGATCGTTCTGAGCTTGGCGGTGATTCAGTGTTATATGACAGGTTGGTAGACAAGCCACTACCTCAGTACCGCAAGGGTGTTAGAAGGGACCTGCGATTGGGCAGTGGCACCGCCATACCACAGAGGTCTATCAACCTTGGAGCAGTGCCACAATGACACCGCCATACTGTGGTGGCTTCTTTGACTCGGCGAGGTAGCGTGGTAAGAGATGTTTGTCACTTGGGTTGACCGGTCTGACTTGACTAGAAGCGGTGAACAAGTTGAGAGGTGGCGCATGACAAGTAATCAACATCTCATTGGTCAAAGTCTAGAGCGGTGAAAGTAGTAATTGCAAGACGTGTTTTGGCTGATGACAGAATCTGATTAAGGCAATGAGAGTTAATGCCTGGGTGGCTCAATGCGTGTTTACAGGGAAAATTGTTTAGAAGATCGGATTGCTTGATTGGGTGAGCGATGCATCATTAAGGGCTTGCGATTGGTTGGCATGATTAAATGCGATGTATGACTTGTATAGTTGATTACATTGATATAAGTCAATGAAGGGTGATGGTGAATAAATGAGATAGAGACAAAATAGAGGGTTGTATTCATTGTATACTGAAAGAAGTATTGTAACAGTGAGTGCATGAAAACTCAAGTCTCCTGTTGTGAGCTTTGTTTATAATTTATTTTACTGTAATACAAAGTGTCTTCTCTTGGTGTGGTGGGTTTTTTACTAAAAAGGTTTTCCCACGTAACTTTGGTGTTATCTGTGATTTCTTATTTTTGTTTCTCTTGTTACCTTGTATGTGTTCATCTCAGTTGTTTTAAGAAGCTTTAAAACTGGTCTTTTTCACTTCTCCTTTGTTGTTTTAGCATTAGGAAAGTGATTCCGCACCTCTGCTTTCATTTCAAGTGGTATCAGAACTTGGCCAGTTGTGTTATCCTTGTTAGTAAGGCTGTTTTTTTTTGCTAATACTATTCCAGTGGGAGTTTTGCAAAGTTAGAACCTAGTTCTGTTTGAGATGGCCAGTACATCAGGTAGAGTAGAGATTAAAAAATTCAATGGTGGCAACTTTGATTTATGGAAACTCAAAATGGAAGACTTGCTGGTGGATAGAGACCTTTGGGTTATTGTGTCTGCAACTATGCCACAAAGTATGAAGCAAGAATATTGGTACCTTGCAGATAGAAAAGTGAGAGGTCTGATTAGACTTAGTTTGGTCGATTTTGTACTCCTGAACATCCATGAGGAGAAGTTTGCAGCTTCATTATGGAAGAAGCTTGGTGATATTTATCAAGGAAAGTCTTTGGTAAATAAGTTATTCCTGAAGAAGAATTTGTACTCCTTGAACATGGAATAAGGTGCATCTATTGCAGACCATCTCAAATCATTTAATATGAGTGTTGCTCAGTTGGCATCTATGGGTGTTAAGATAGAGGAGGAGGATCGTTGCATGCTCTTGTTATGTTCATTACTTGACACTTGGGATCATCTTGGAATGGCTTTTGGAAGTACGCCCACTGCTTTCAAGATGGAAGACGTTGTTGCCACACTGGTGTCTGAAGAGATGCAAAGGAAATCTTCAGAAATGGCCAAAGAGGCCCTTGCTGTTTGAGGTAGATTGAAGGAGAAAGGCAAGAAGAAGGACAAGAAGTCCAAATCTAAATCTGTAGGGAGATCAAAGTCTCCTAGTGAAAATAGGTGAAATGTTGGAACTGTGGGCAACCTAGTCATATCCAAAAGGATTGTAAGGAGAAGAAGAAGAAGAAGAGTAATGCTTCAGACAATGACTCTTCTCAGAGTGATGCAAATGCCTTCATTGCAGCCTTGGCAACTTAGGCATTAGATGATGTCTAGTTGGTTGACTTGGGTGCATCCTTTCACATGACATCTCATAGAGAATGGTTCACTAAGTATGAGAAGTATGATGGTGGAAAGGTGTACCTGGATATTGATTCAACATTGGAGATTGTTGGTTGTGGAAGAGTCAAAATGCAGTTCCCTAACAATAAAATTAAAGGGATTGGTGGCATACTACACATACCAGGTTTGGCTCGTAGCTTGCTTTCTGTCAGTAAGATGAATGATGTTGGTGTAGAAGTTTCTTTCTAGAGTAAAGAATGTAAGATGGCTAGAGGTGTAATGGTTCTAGCTAAGGGTGTACGTACTAGCACTCTATACAAGTTGGATGCACGTCCTGTTCAATGCAACAATGCCTCTATAAAGTCAAGCAAAGTTGTTCCTGTAGAGGAAGATGAAGATTCTTCTTTGGCTGCAAATGATTTGGAGGTGAAAGTCCCAATAGAGAAGACCATGTTGTGGCATCATAGACTCAGTCACATAGGTGAGAAAGGTTTAAAAATCTTTTTGAAAGCCTTGATGATTGTAACCTTGAGTTTGATTTTTGCTAACATTGTATTTATGGAAAGCAACACCGTGTTTCATTTTATTTGAGTCCTCATAAATCTTCTGGTGTACTAGATTATGTTCATTCTGATGTGTTTGGTCTAGTTAATGTTCCTTCGTTATCAAAGTCTAGATATT
>CM021107.1:148052874-148104545 GCA_007115665.2 Sequoiadendron giganteum | reverse complement strand
TAAGCACTTCATTGAAAAAGGTAAACAAAGTCTGGTCTGAAAATTAAAAAAATCTTTGTATGGTTTGAAGTAGTCTCCTAGAATGTGGCAATAGAAATTTGACACTTTTGTGTTGTCTATGGGATTTGTGAGATCAAAATCTGATCATTGTGTTTATTATAAATCTGAAAATGATTGTGTGCTTATTATTACTCTATATATGGATGATATGTTGTTCATACGAAATAGTAAGTCTATGATTTTTTATCTTAAATCTCAGTTGTCTACAAAGTTTGAAATGAAAGATCTGGGTGCAACAAGGTATATTCTTGGGATGGAAATAACCAGGGATAGAACAAGTAGAAAGCTTTGGGTTAGCCAGAGTAAGTATGTTAATACTATTCAAGAGATATTGGTATGAATGATTGCAAGTAGCTAGTGCTTCCAGTTATGCAGGGAATGAAACTATCTATTGAAGACTGTCCTAGATCTACTACTTAGATGGAGAACATGAATAGGGTGCCTTATGCAAGTGTTGTTGGTAGTCTAATGTACACAATGGTTTGTACAAGACTAGACATTTCCCAAGCAATGGGAGTTCTCAGCCATTTTATCGCAAATCCAGGAAGATCACATTAGGATGTTGTGAAGAGAGTGTTCAGATGTTTGAAGGGGACTTCAAAATATGCTCTGTGTTACCATGGTAGTTTGGTTGCATCACAGAGAATACTCAACATTCATGGATATGTGGATTTTGATTGGGTAGGGGACATTGATAGTAGAAGATCCACCAGTGGATATACTTTCATGTTGAATGGTGGTGCAGTCAGTTGGATGAGCAAGAGATAGGCTATAGTCACTTTATCCACTACAAAGGCTAAATACATGGCAGCAACACACGCCTGCAAAGAAGCAGTTTGGCTGAGTCGATTGTGCTCTGATATTGGTTTTAATGCAGGGCATATTACAATCTACTGTGACAGTCAGAGTGCCATTTGTTTGGCAAAGAACCCTACTTTCCATGCTAGGACAAAGCACATTGATGTGTAATATCACTTCATGAGGGATATGGTGGAAGATGGAAAGATCTATTTAGAAAAGTTTGACACTTTGAAGAATGTTGTACATTCATTAATGAAGCTAGTGAGCATGGACAAGTTCAGATGGTGCACATATTCAATGGGCCTTGGGGCCTATGATCGTCAGTAATTTTTTTGAAGTCTAGAGGAAGCCAGGAAGTCTTCGTCAAGTGGGAGCTTGTTGGGAACAAGTGCCTCAACTTCTGGCTTGAACCTCTAGAAAGACTTGGTGATTTTATCACCATTCTCACCCTTTATCACTCTACCACTGAGAGTCTTTCATAGAGGCACGGTCTGGCAGTTTACCACCTTATTGTGGGTCTTTGTCGATCTGCCTGTAGTTGGGTGCTGTTACCACCATACCACGAGGTCTCTATCTTGGACTAGCTATAGTGCGGTTGATGGGAACAATCAGTGTGAAGCCTTACCTCCCTATTGTGAAGGTTGTTCGTTGGTGGCACGGTGGCAGTGGTGGTCGGCCACAATTAGCGAAGGCCTCTTACCACCACACCGCGATGTCCTCTTGGCCATGTTGTGGTGGGGCGGTAAGCCATGGTGGTCAGAGATAATGGTTACCTCCTTACCACAAAGGTCTTGTAGTCAGAGCACAGTAGCATGGTAGAGCTTGACGGTCAGCTCAAGTGGTTATCGCGATATCGTGGGGGGCTTTGCTTAGCCTCACGCTTGGGCAATGGCACCACCATACTGTGGAAGATCATTTTGAGCTCTACGGTGATGCAGTGTTATGTGACGGGCTAGTAGACAAGCCACTACCTCAGTACCTTGAGGGTGTTAGAAGGGACCTGCGGTTGGGCGGTGGCACCGCCATACCGTGGAGGTCTGTCAACCTTGGAGTGGTGTCGCGGTGACACCTCCATACCACGGTGGCTTCTTTGACTCAGCGAGGTAGTGCAGTAAGAGATGTTTTTCACTTGGGTTGGCCGGTCTAACTTGAATGGAAGCAACAAACAAGTTGAGAGGCGACGCGTGGCAAGTAATCAACATCTGATTGGTTGAAGTCTAGAGTGGTGAAAGCAATAATTGCAAGACATGTTTCAATTGATTAAAAAATCCAATTAAGGCAAGGAGAGTTAATGCCTGGGCAGCTCGATGAGTGTTTATAGGGCATATTGGTCAGAAGATTGGATTGCTTGATTGGGTCAATGATGCATAATTAAGGGCTTGTGATTGGTTGGCATGATTAAATGTGATGTATGACTTGTATAGTTGATTACATTGATATAAATCAATGAAGGGTGATGGTGAATAAAATGAGATAGAGACAAAATAGAGGGTTGCATTCATTATATACTGAAAGAAGTATTGTAATAGTGAGTGCATGAAAACTCAAGTCTGCTGCTATGAGCTAACTATCAGAGAGTGAGGATTGTGAGCTTTTTTTGTACTTTATTTTACTGTAATACAAAGTGTCTTCTCTTGGTGTGGTGGGTTTTTTCCTGAAAGGTTTTTCCCACGTAACTCTAGTGTTATCTGTGATTGATTATTTTTGTTTCTCTTGTTTCCATGTATTTTTTCATATCAGTTGTTTTAAGAAGCTTTAAAATTGGTCTTTTGCACTTCTCCTCTGTTGTTTTAGCATTAGGAAAGCGATTCCGCACCTCTATTTTCCTTTCAGGTTATAATACATAAATGAGTTATAGAAATCAATCCTAACCCAAATACCAGTAAAGAGGAATTTTTTAAGAAGGTCAAATGCTATGTACATGTTGTAAAGAGTGTTTTTTTGGGCCTCGCTAAGGACTCATTCGCCCTATGTCGAACAGATCCTAGCTAGGGTTCTGGAAAATCAATTTCTTGGTTTTCTTCTTCAATTTTTGTACTCTTAAATCCTAGTTGGAGACTATTGAAAACCTGAAAAATAAATCTTGTAGCTTCGTTTTTGTGATTTTGCAAGAAAGGTGACAACTTTGACAATTTTGATAACTTTTTCAATTTTTCTCTCGAAATGATCTTCAACCTAAAACCTACAATCACACATCAAGGGAGAAGAAAAAAAAAATTGTTAGGGAATAGGGGTTTTCCTTGGTCAAACCCCATTTTAGCAATTAAACCTTGAAATGAAAAAATGCATAAAAGGAATGATGAATGAACACCAATATGTAACTATGTCGCAAAAAAGTGTAGCGTTGATACTTTTCACTCATTTGGGCCCTTTCTTGTGGTTTTTGGCCTAGTTTTCCTTAGATTCTAAGGTATCTTGCAAAGGTTTTGTGAAGTGTTGTAACACATTTCCTCAATTTTCTAAGACCCTTTCATCATATTTCACCTAAATAACCCCTTTTGAAGCCCTAGTCTAAAGTGTTGTAATGTGTTGTAACTAACCCTCACACTTTCCTAGGCTTGTCATCACTAAATCAACCCTTTCTTATGCAATAATGACCCCTTAATGCACTTATAGGTCCTACTTTAGTGTGTTTCAGAAGATAATCGTGACAAATATCATTAACCACATTTAATTCTTGACATTCAATCAAAATTTCCTAGATGGACTAAGTCGCCACCTTGGGCGACTTAGTCCCATGTGGAATAAAAATCAAAATTAATTCAAATTTCTTGCGGGATTTTATCTTCTAAACCCTAAGGTCAATCTATGTTGTGTTATTTTTAGGAAATTAGGGCACAACATGTATAAATAAGGTTTTTTCTCATCTTTCTCACCCTAACTATTCTAATTCGTCTCTTCTATTTCTCCTACCTCCTTCTATTCATCATTCTTCTCAAGCAAGCTAGGGTTTGATCATTCCAAGTCATCAAGACATCTTTTCTGAAGCATTCAAGGGTTGATTGTTAAAGCAACTCAAGATCTCTCATTTTGGCAAGGTACTAACTGCATTATTTCATGTTCATACTTCATTACATTTTCTATTCATGTTGGTTTAGTTACCTAAAAGGGGTTTGATCAAGGCAAACCACCATGCCCTAACAATCAAAATTTTATCCTTCTCTCATTGTCTGTTTGCAGATTTAGGTACATTAAAGATCATTGAAGACTTTGAAGACTTGTTGAAGACCTCTCCTTGCTTGCAAAGTCAAATCATCCACTAAAAGTCACTTTCAGGCTCGAGAATTAGAGTTTCAAAAGCAAACACTTGTGAAGAATTGAAGTGCAGACCAAGGGCTTCCATTTCCACATTTTGGTTTTCAAAAATTTAGAAGTGGATTAAGTTGCCAACAATGGTGACCTAGTCCGAATGAACCTTCCTTTCAGTGATTTATGCATATTCAGACACCCATTTGGCAGAAACGGGCTCCAAACCAATTTTTCCAAATCTAGGACTAAGTCACCCAAATTGGCACAAGTGTCCTAATCAGCTTCTGCATCAATTTCATCAACATTCCAGACCTCCATCTTATCCCTCTTCATATTCCAGGTGTACACATTTTTTCTCACATCTTCCTGATTAGTTTAGTTTACATTTATAGGTCATTTTATACATGTTTGCATACAACATTATGTTTTCCAGCACTTTTCATTTATTTAGTTTAGCATCAATAAATCATTTATTTTGTTTTTTATTTCACTTAGGTTATCACATTTCACACAAATCACACATCTACCCCTAATCTTGAATGGACCCTAAAATTTAAGGTGTGAAAGAGAGCCCATTTCTCACTAGCTTCTAGGTGAAAAACCCTAGAAGCTCATTGGGGAATCCTCTTTCCCCTTTCATTTTTTGTGGTTCATTTTGGTGAACCCGACATTCCTACACCCTTTTGTTTGATTTGGAGTTCTTTATCATCCTAGGTTGGCATTGCATTGCATTTTGCATTGTTTAATTTTCATTCTAGGGTTTCACATTTTTGCATGCATGAAAGTGTATATAATTTGAATTATTTCATCTCAAATCATTGTAATCATCCCAAATCTACACCTACCTTTCCTCTTTTGGCCATACAACATCATAACCATCAAAACCCAGTTGAAATTTTTTGGAAATTTGAAAAAAAACCCTAACTAGGACTAATTCGCCATTTTGGGCAACTTAGTCCTTGTCTAGAATTTTAACTATCTGTTAAAGCATTATAAACCTCATTTTTTTGCTTTCTTAGCCTCCTAGTATCATATACTATAAGTCTGGAAAGTTTCAGGAACATAGGTTTTATGTTTCTAGCTCAAAATCATGATTTTAGGATGGTCATTCTTAAAATCATTTCATCATTAAATCTAAAAATGCTCACACTTTTACAATTTTGCATCACATTAATAAAATTACTTTTCACTTTTTCATATACAATGTTTCTATTCATAAAAATTTGCTTAAGTTTGTTAAAATTTCTTTTTAGTCTTGCATGTACATTATTTACATTCTTAAAGCTTAGCATCTATTGGATAAAAATGTTTTGTAATTTTGCATATACATTGTTTATATTGCTAAAAAATTGAGTGAAATGGTTACATGTACCTTTCATTTTTGTTTAAAAAATGTTAATAGCTTACACATGTAGAAATTCTAAGAAAAATTTCCCATCCTCTCCCTATGAGAATGTTTCAGTGAAAGAAGATACAACTTTGGACATTCCTAACAATCATATTTCTTCTTCTCCTAATATCTTTCCTCTTGGTGTCGAAGATATAATGTTAGAAGAACCAATCAATGAGAGTTATGAGAATCCTACTTGTTTCTCTCCTCTTACCTCTCTTAATGAACAAGACAAAACAAACATAGCTAATAATGGCAATAACATTTGTTTTTCTCCTAATATTTCTCCTAGTTGTGAACACGATACTTTGTTGTTAGAAAGCACAATTAGTGAAGGTCATGATAATATTAGTTGTCCCCCTTCACCTAAAGCAACCCTTCCTATTCAAGACACTCCAATCATTGATCATTCCCCTACTTGTGATGAAGCTATTTTAGAAGAACCAACCTTTGATTGTCAAGAGCAGTTGGTTTGTAGTTCTCCTAAAACCCTTCCTCATAGGGAGGATATCATGATACACAATAAGGATAACAATAAAAATGATAATATCACACCCTTAGAAGCACATGAAGAGACACCCTTAGCCTCCCCCTTGCTCAAGGATGTTAATATTATTCAACCTCAACTTTTCCTTTACCCACCTTCACACAACCCTCAACCTCCAAACAAACCCGAATTCATCCTACACCCACCTACAAATAATGTGTCACAACAATTGAGTTATAATACCATTTCTCATACACATTGCACTAGAAATAATCTGCGACAACAACAACCAACCTCAACACCCCTACCCTTACCTGATCCTATATTACCTACTGCCCCTCGCTTAAATTCACTTCTTAGGGAGTATGATCTTGTTGACCAACTAAGAAATAATCCCGCCAAAATATTGTTATGGGATCTTATTCAAGTCTCCCCTCACTATCACAAAATGATGCAGAATGCCTTTCAACAAGTTCATATCCCTTGTAATGTGCAACCAAATGACATAGCAGCTATTATTCATGGAATCAATGTTGATATTTTTTTTCACCAAAGTGACCTCCCTCCTTTGGAAGTGTAAAAACAAAATGAAGCTTTCGTAATAATCTCTCAATACAACACAAAAGGGATCAAGCAAACTCTTGTAGATACTGGCTCTTCCCTTAATGTGTGTAGTGTGAGCCTTTTGGATAGGCTTGGAATTGATCGATCAAACATCAAACCTAATTCTCTATTTATTCCAGAGTTTGACAACGTCACAAAGAAACCGCTTGGTGTGATCACTATATCTCTTACAGTTGGAATGGCCACATTGGACACAAAAGTCCATGTTATGCCTCATGAACTTTCATATAATCTTCTTTTAGGCTGACCGTGGATTTGTGCAATGAATGGAGTGCCTTCCACTCTTCATCGTAAGATGAAGTACATCTACGACAACAAAGTGTGCACACTTGAAGCTGATCTTGAACCAAATAGTTGCTTGAACATTGAGAAAAATAAAGAGAATCATTTCAACACCTTATTACCAACTACCCAAGTGGAACCCTCACAACAAAAAACCAAAGAACAACCTCTTGAGTGAATCACGAAGCTCTTAGACAATGATTGGGGTTCCTTCGACTTCACACCTCCATTAATGGAAAAATACAATATCATAAATAAAGCCTCTAAAAAGGAAATCACAGTCTTTTCCACACAAGACTTGATAGATCCTTTGAAAGCATCCACCTCAACTACTTTAAACAAAGAAGCAAACAATGAACAAACACTCAATCCACAAGAGCTGAAAAAGATTTATGGAAAAGGTTATGAACTTATGAAACAACTTGGCTATAGTGGAAAAGGATGTGGTGCTAATGAACAAGGTATCCGCAACCCTCTTTATCCTAACATGCAAACAACCTAGCATGGTCTTGGTTATTTTCCTTTCATTTACATCATCAAACCTTCATCCAACATCAACACCATCCCAAATCACCCTTCTAAACCACCCTTAGAAAGTGATCCTTTGAAACAATTGAAACCAACAAAGGACTTTTTGCTTAATGCCAATGTCATCTAGCAACCCACTACTAATTTATATTTTACACACTCCCCCAAAGGAGAATACAAAATCTCACAATATATAGCACCTTTCATAAGTATGACATCCTATACTAAGCAAGACACTTCTTTTTTACAAACCAAAGGAGCACCTTCTACCCTTGATCAAGAGGGTATCTTGTTGAGACTCCTCCAAGATCAGTTGATCTCCCCTCCTCCAAGAGCTTGAAATAAATGTTACCACAAACATTCCTTTTGTTCCTACCACCGAGTTCATGGTCATTCCACTAATGAGTGTAAAGCCTTGAGTAATGAAATCCAACATCTTAAGGATTTTGGTGTTCTTCCTTATGTGGGGGCAGCTAATTCCTCTAATCGATACTGATTTTCAGTCTACCTTGCATCTCATTAATCCTTTCGGCTCACTCTTTGTCCTACACTAAGTTGGGGCAAGGGGTTAGTAAGCCTTTTCCCTCGTATGTCAATTGGCATTGTCTCTTTTCACTAGTCATTAACCTTTCATGAACATATAAGAGCAAGGTTGGGATGTGGATGACATGTCTTAAGTTGACTCGCATGTGACATACTACCCTTCTCATCATGCAACTTTCGGAAACATATGACTTGGAATAGTGCTTTCCGAACAAGCTCTAATGTCTTCCTCTTCTACTTTAAGGAAATTTCTCACATCAATGGTGTTAGCAACCACTTTAAAGTGGGGGAATACATCGACACTCACATTTAATTGTGTTATTTTCTCTTTCTTGCAATTCCCTCTCTTGGAAACATTAGGTACAATGTTGCTTAGGATGAGACATTGCACTTTTCCTCTCTTACAAACAAGATGAGACCATTTTCACTTTTCCTCTCTTGGAGAAATTACGGATGATGTTCCTTAAGATGATACATTGCATGAACTAAGCAAAATCCCTTTGAAACATTCCTCACACCATTTTCACAAATCAACATCATTTTATTTTGTGGCGCCTTATTAAAGTTATCAGGTGGTATAACTTTGATATGGTTTGAGAGGGAAGCCCAACCCATGGCATGACTTTCCCCATAGCCACTTGTGTGTGTGTGATACATACCAGCCATGTGTAAGTTTCTCACCCTTTGGGCCTTCTCACCCGACAGACAACCAAAAGTCTCATCGCCCCAAAGTGAGTACACTTCTTTTTGGACAAACAACCTAGATCCGATCCACAACTAGTTGGACAAATGGTCAAAGATTGATCCAATTTTCCACTTTCCTTATTCTCTTCCTTTTGCATGATCATGTATCTTTTCTTGTTGCATATCATTCACCCTTTAATGTGTCCTCTTGAACTAATGTCAACTTGACTTAGGATCTTGAATCTTGGGGGCTTGACCATCTCCTTCATCTTTTTAGTCCTTCACCATTCCACACCACTCAACTACTTTAGTGTGAGTTTGAATAAATGTCATCCTCTCACTAATGTGGGGGCTAAATGTGTCACCAAAAAGTGTAGCCTTGACATTTTTCACTCATTTGGGCCCTTTCTTGTCGTTTTTGGCCTAGTTTTCCTTAGATTCTAAGGTGCCTTGCAAAGGTGTTGTGAAGTGTTGTAACACATTTCCTAAATTTTCTAAGACCCTTTCATCATATTTTTCCTAAATAACCCTTTTCCAATCCCTAGTCTAAAGTATTGTAAAGTGTTGTAACTAACCCTCACACTTTCTTAGGCTTTTCATCACTAAATCAACCCTTTCTTATGCTATAGTGACCCCTTAATGCACTTATAGGTCCCTATTTAGTGTGTTTCGGAAGAAAATCCCAACAAATATCATTAACCACATGTTAATTACTGACATTCAATCAAAATTTCCCAAGTGGACTAAGTCACCACCTTGGGCGACTTAGTCCCATGTGGCATAAAAATCAAAATTAATTTAAATTTCTTGTGGGATTTTGTCTTCTAAACCATAAGGTTGGCCTATGTTGTGTTATTTTTAGGAAATTAGGGCACAACATGTATAAATAAGGGTTTTTCTCATCTTTCTCACCCTATCTATTCTAATTCATCTCTTCTACTTCTCCTACCTCCTTCTTCTATTCATCATTCTTCTCAAGCAAGCTAGGGTTTGAGCATTCCAAGTCATCAAGACATCTTTTTTGAAGCATTCAAGGGCTGATTTTTGCAGCAACTCAAGATCTCTCATTGTGGAAAGGTACTAACTCCATTATTTCATGTTCATACTTCATTACATTTTCTATTCATTTTGGTTTAGTTACCTAAAAGGGTTTTGAAGAAGGCAAACCCCCATTCCCTAACAATCAATATTTTCTCCTTCTCTCCTTGTGTGTTTGCATATTTAGGTACATTGAAGATCATTGAAGACTTGTTGAAGACCTCTCCTTGCTTGAAAATTCAAATCATCCACTAAAAGTCACTTTTAGGCCCGAGAATCAGAGTTTCAGAAGCAGACACCTATGAAGAACTGAAGTGCAAACCGAGGGCTTCCATTTCCACTTTTTGGTTTTCAAAAATTCAAAAGTGGACTAAGTCACCAAAAATGGTGACCTAGTCTCAGTGAACCTACCTTTCAGTGATTTATGCATATTCATACACCCATTTGGCAGAAACAGGCTTCGGACCAATTTTTCCAAATCTGGGACTAAGCCACCTAGATTGGAACAAGTGTCCCAATCAGTTTCTGCATCAATTTCATCAGCATTCTAGACCTCCATCTTATCCCTCTTCATATTCCAAGTGCACACATTCTATCTCACATCTTTCTATTTAGTTTAGTTTACATTTCTAGGTCATTTTGCACATGTTTGCATACAACATTATGTTTTCCAACACTTTGCATTTCTTTAGTTTAGCATAAATAAATCATTTCTTTTTTATTTTATTGCACTTAGGTTATCAAATTTCACACACATCACACATCTACCCCTAATCTTGAATGGACCCTAAAATTTAAGGTGTGAAAGAGAGCCCATTTCTCACTAGATTCTAGGTGAAAAACCCTAGAAGCTCATTGGGGAATCATCTTTCCCCTTTCATTTTTGGTGGTTCAGTAAGAACTCACCTACCCTGAATTGAATCCTTGGAGAATAAATCTAAAAACTTGCATGAAGTGGCCTCAATGGATATAGATATTGATCATAAAACATGATTTGAAACAATTCTTCAATAGGATATCCAATGCTACATCAACACACTAGCTCAACAACATGCATGATGCATTATTCCTTTGACATGATGATATGAACTTTGATTGCTCCAATATCCTTCAATAAATTTTCCCTTGAATGTCTTAGAGATTTTCTTGTGAACTCTTGATCTCATAAGCTTGGTATTAGGATGTTTGCATAATATTTCTTCTAGCTTGAAAAATCTAGGATGAGCTTAGTGAAATAACCTTATATTTATACATATCTTATCATTGAATCCCAAAACTCAAATATCACAAGACGACATCAAATCTAGGCTTTGAAACAACTAAAATACTACCAAAAACATATTCTAAGGGGGGCTCCTAGGTCTAACTGAGGACCCATTCACCATGTGGTGAATGGGTCCTAGCTCACTTAGATAGGACACACTTTGAGGATTGTGAAATGTTATGTGAAAGTAGGGTCCTAGGACCTAGTGAGGACCCATTCGCCAAGTGGTGAATGGGTCCTAGGTCACTAACGTAGAACACACACATTCAAAAATTAAGTGAACAATGTAATATCATTTATGAATGTGGGGTTTTATCCCTTGAAATTTGTAATTAATTAGGCTTGGATTTTAATTAAAGGGGACAAATAAGCTCAATTAATCTCAATTAATTAATAAAGCCCTAGATTAGTGTGAAAGTATAAAGTTACACTTTACAACACCCTAAATAAGGAACAATTAAGTCCATTTAGTCTAAAAGGGCCCTAAACTTAATGTGAATGTGTAAAACACATTACAACACTAAATCAAGGAAACATTAAGTTCATTTTAATATTAATTGGGTATGTGCAGGATCATGATGGGCCAAAAAGTGGCGATATCTAAGTGATATGATGGCCCATGTGGTTGACGAATTATTTTTTACCCAAAATTGATGAAGTGAAAAGGGTTTTTAAAGGAGATTCTCAGCTTTCCACCAATATAAATTATTCTTTACTTTGAATTTAATAAATAATTATTATTCATTTTCTATTTGAATTACGACTAAAGTCTTAATTGATAGGCTGATTCAAAAAAATCTATAGCTTTCAAACGGTATCACATTTTTTGAATCCAAAACATGCGTCACATTCTATGCTTCACATACTATAGGATTTTTTTTTTAAAAATTGAATTTCATGAAGTTCTGACCAAGTTAAGATGGTTAGACATACGAGTTTTTATATTTTTGAAAAGTTGTAATAAAAAATTTATAATTAATTATTTAATTGGAATTTATTTTTTTTTAAATATGAATCACATTGGGACATGAGTCCCCTACTTATATATAAAATATTATAAAAAAATATTATCATTTTATTGTGGTTAGAGTGGTCAGACAGACACCTACTTCTTATTTTTTCCCTAAAATTTAAGTACTACTGCATTGAAATTTCAAATTTTCACCAAATAGATTTAAAAAAAAAAAAAAAACCTAGTAATTTAGAAACTACATTAAATTTTCTACAGATTCTATTTTTACATATTTTTTAAATAATATAGATAACTTATTCAAATTTTTACGTCAGGTTGCCTAACTCTGATTTTCTAAATTTTATTACCACTTAAGGGCCTGTTTTTTCCATGATGATCCTGCACATACCCAATTATTCATTCCCAAACTAAGGAGAAAGAGATACTTTTGTGTTACTAAATTTTTCCCCCACTTTAGTGAGAGTATGACCCCATGTCAAACTCACACTAAAGCAGACATTCAAGACACTTATGTATGCAGTAATGACAAAGATACACAATCATACAACATCAAAGACCAAGAAGAAAAAGGAAGAAGTTTAAGAATCGATTTTCCAATGCGATGTGGAACATGTCTCGACTATTGTCTGAGAGAAGAGGAGAGGATCAAAAATTTAACTATCCAACGTAATTTGGAACATGTCTCAATTTTTTTTCCAAAGAATGTTCACAAGTAAAACTCAATGTCCACTATGCAAATGATGCACGTGTTCACTCTGGAGTACTGGAACCTTAGGCCATCCACTAGGTGAGTATCCCTCCAGGAAGGTGGATTAGTGAGAAAGTCATGCCTCTATGTCATCTCTCACTATACTTACCATACCAAACTTATCCCTCTAATAACTCTTATTGGGAACCACTCACATTCATGTCTCTATGCACATGGAAAGAATCCACAGGCAAGCAAGGTGTGTTATGCTAGGTGGCCTTGAGTTAGGGTTTTGAGCTTCACAAGGTTAGAAAGTTGTGTTATGCCAAACACTTATGAACATTATGTATATAGGTTTTTGTTCAAAGGGATCTTACTTCATTTGTGTAAGGTCTTCTTCTTAGGGATCATCATGCCTAATGTCTCAAAGAGAGGAAAAATCAAGAGTAAAAGACTCACAACTTAGGGAATGTAGTGTCACATTAAGCCACTAAGAGGAAATTTGTATGCTAATAAATACCACACTCTTGGAGGACATCAAACCCAATGACACCACCAAGAAAAGGATGCATCACAAGAAAAAATAAAATCACACCATGAAACATACAAAATGTTGAAAGATATCATCGATGTATGCCCCCACTTTAAATCAGTTGTTAACAACATTGTTGTGAGAAATTGCTTTAAAGTAGCCAATGTTTACTCCTAAGACGTGAGAGCTTTCCTCAAAAAACCCTATGCCAAGTCATATGTTTCTAAAATAAAGACATGTCATGAAAAAGGAGGGAGGGGTTTCCCCAAAAATACATAAGGGATCTATGGTTTCAAGTCATAGAGCTCAGAAATGACATCATTTCCCAAATACTCATAGAATTGGAAGAATAACACATAAATATTGAAAACAAAGAAAAATATTTTTGGGTCAACATGGAAGAGACCTAAATGTCTTAATGCCTTCCATCATCCCCAAAATGAAAACATAAGACAAATGAAAAAGGCAAAATGTTTACATCATATAGAATAATGTAGATACATATAGAGGAATACACAAAAAGAGAGATAGATATATCAAATGAAACAACATGAGGGATCACATTACACACAAGCAATCACATAAAAAACATGAAAATGAGAATAATGCAAAATAATAGTAAGGCACATGCAATTCAACCTATAGCAGGTCGTCCACATCCCAATCTCGATCAGTATATATGAAAGGCGAGCAACTAGCCTGTAAGGAAGCTAAGGTAGCGAAACAACTTCCTACACTAATCTTGAGAGGAGAATAATGCAAAATTTTACAGATCTTTAATGATTACAAAATCTTTAAAAAAAATAGACATAAACATCATGCATACCACAACATAGTGATTTAGTGGGGAAAACCATTTTGGGAGAAAAACCCCACACTCCAAAAGCTGCCAAATATATTATTCAAAAATCACAAAGATTACAATATACTTGCAAAGAAAGCTTCTCATAGGAGTATCACCACTCAGAGATCCAGAGGCAATACAACTACTATCAGACTCTTAGAATACATCACAATACACAATCGTAATACAATTCCCTCATAAAATAGTGTTTCCTACTAGGGAAAGTCAAGCTAATAAAATATCGGGCATCGAATATGAGAAATAATGATGAATGGTCTAGATTTACAATAATAAAATATAAATAAAATTTTCCTTTCGGGGGTGTTGCCCCTGCTAGGGCACATTTCCCTTGGACCCTAGCTGCTAGGGGGATGATCCCCCCATGCCCCTTGTGGGGGGGGATCCCCCCCACACCCCTCCCCACCCCCTCGTCATCATCAAATGAATAGTATCAACAATACCTTATGTAATTGCAAGATTGAGACACATTTTCTCAAAAAATCTCCTACTTGTTGAACACCTTGCAAGGACAACAGAAGGTTGTCATCATCATCTCTTAATTTCTAGGGGCCAAAAGTCCCATAGTTTATGAACATGATATAAAATTCTCTGTGCTCACAATCTTAGTTAAATAATCAACAACATTCATCAAATTCTCTACCTTAACCAACTTCAGCTTGTCATCTTCAACTATATCTAACAAAATAATACTATACATCAATGTGCTTGGTCTTGGCATGAAATGCCAGGTTCTTGGGTAGACATATCACACTTTGACTGTCGCAATAAATTGTTAGTGTACCTTGTTTTATTCCAATATTTGAACATAGTCTCTTAAGACAAATGGCTTCTTTACAAGCATGAGTAGATGCCATATACTCTACTTTAGTAGTGGACAAAGCAACCACATCTTTTCACTTACTCATTCAGCTAATCACACCACCAAATAAAGTAAACACATATGCACTGGTGGATCTTCTACTATCAACATCACCTACCGAGTCTAAATCCATATAACCATTAATATCAAGGGAAATGTCATCTTCAATCATATTACTATAATAACATAAGGAATAATCTGAGGTATTGTGAAAATATTTGAAGACTCTTTTAACTACATCTGAATGAACTCTACCAGGATTAGACATATATCTGGAAAGATTTCCCACTTCTTGGGTAATTTTTGGTCTAGTAAAAACCATATAATACATCAAAATTCCAACTGCACTCTGGTAAGGCACTCCATTGATGTCTTCCATCTCTGATGGGATGTTGGAAAATCTGAAATAGATAACTTTGTCCCAGCTGAAACAGGAACACACAATGGTATACAATCCATCATATCAAACCTTTGTAAAATTAAATTGGCATACTTACTTTGTCCAAGCCATAGCTTTATGTTCACTCTATCTCTTCTAATTTCCATACCAAAAATGTGTTTAACTGGACAAATATTTTTCATTCCAAATAGTTTAGCATCAAGTTGAGATTTTAGTTCTAAAATAATACCTTTCCCTTTACCAATGAATAACATATCATCAATATATAATGCAATAAATAGGAAACGATCACCATCAGTTTTATAATAGACACAATGATCTGATTTAGAATGCTCAAATCCAAAACTCGACACATATGTATCAAATTTTTGGTACCGCATCCTAGAACTATTTTAAACCATACAAATATTTCTTCAATTTGTAAACCAATTTACTTTTACCTTTCACCACATAGTGCTCAAGTTGTTTCATATAAATATCCTCCTCCAAGTCATCATGAAGGCAAGTAACTTTCACATCCATTTGCTCAACCTCTAAATCATAAGCAATAGCAATAGAAAGAAAAAATCTAGTGGATGTCTTTTTGAAATAGGAGAAAATATCTCACCATAATAAACATCCTCAACTTGAGAATAGCCTTTTGTAACCAACATTTATTTGTACTTCTTAATACCTCCATCTGAACCAATCTTTTTCTAGAATACCCGATTGCAACCAACAAGTTTTCTTCCTTCAAGCAATGCTACAAGATCCCATGTATCATTCCTTTTTAGAGTTGTCATTTATTCATCCATAGAAATCCTCTAATATTTTTCATTATTCATACCTAATACCTCTTCTACCAATCTGGGTTCATCCATGATACTATTACAAAAAAAAGCATCTTCAATCATCAGGTGAATACCTTCTAGGTGGTTTTATATGCATTGTAGACCTATGAACAAGCTAAGTTGGAGGTTCTTCCTCCTCTTCTAAAAAATCAAAGCTAGATGAGCTCTTTTCAACTTCTTGTCTATCCATGGGCCTTGATTCAACTTTCTTAGGTGTAGAAGGAAATTGAATCACATCTTCTTGTTTACTTTGTTTTGGGTGCAATGTATCATAAGAAGGCTTAGTTTCTCTAAAAGGAACATTTCTATTGTCTATTACCTTATGTGCAACAAGTTCCCAAAGCTTGTATCCTTTCACATGATAACTATATCTTCTACATTTCACAGCCTTGTTCTCCAACTTTTTTACTTCTCCTTTGGCACATGTACATATGCCTCACAACCAAAAACTCTAAGATGTCTTAATGAAGGCTTGTGGCCTGACCATGCCTCTATAGGTGTGTTTTCAACAAGAGTTGGTGTAGGAGATATGTTAATCAGGTAACAAGCAGTGACAACAACTTCATCCCAAAACCTTTTTTCTAGACTAGCATTGATCAACATACTCCTAGCCTTCTCCATTATTATCATGTTCATTCCATTTACAACTCCATTATGTTGTGGAGAATACATAGTTCTCTTTTGTATATGAATACCAAGATCTTCATAGAATCTATCAAAATCATTAGAGAAAAATTCACTGCCAATATGGGTAAGTGCACCAATCTATGACATAATTTAGGTGCCAAATTGAAAAAAATGTTAAAAAAAAAACCCAAAATAAACCATTTCGCGCACAGCAAATTTGGCATGCACCAAATGGATTATTTGACATAAAAGCCAAAAAATCAGGTTTCAAACCCTCATTTTGTCTTCAACCCACGGCTTGAGGAAGATGATTTCAGGTCTACAACTCACGCTCGCCAAATCTCTTCCATTGTTTGCATCCTTAGCTTGCCTTTTTCCATGAGGATGTCGCCAACACATTGGAGAGGTCGAAGATTGCAAAGAGGTATGCATTTTTATTCTATTTATTTCGAATTTGATTTAGAATGCAAATTTAAATAGATTTTTATAATAAAAATTTGTTCTAATTCTCAGGGAATGAATCTCCACCTCGAAACATTGAGAATTCACAATCACCCCCTCACGAAGAGCCTCCTATGCAAGAACAACCTGATACCCCTCCATCAATTCATAGGCATCCTCAAAGAACACAAGAAAATATTCAAAATCAAATTGAAAACAATAAAAGAGACATTCAACAATTAATTGCAAGATTAACCGAGCATGTTGAAACCCACCCTTATAGGAGAGGGATTGCTGAATCATTGAAGTCAATTGTAACTCATGTAGAAGAAATGACCGAGCAAATGAATTTTTTTTCAAATAAGAGGCGTGAGATGAGACAATTTTATGCTAGCAGTTTGGCATATGCAGATGTCAAAAAATTAAAAATTAGCAAAGCCAAATTGTGTGCCCTATTTATAGACCCAAAAACCAATAAACCTTTGTCTCATGCATGTAGGAGGTTCCCCATCCATTGGTGCCACCATGAGTTAATTAAAAAAAAATTTTGGGAGTGGTGGTGGATGGTATTTGACCAACCTTGATGCAATAACCATGAGGTGCCGCAATAATTTTTGAGGAAACTCTATTGCGAGTTTCTCCTCAATAAAATGCCAAACTATTTTGACATATTAGACTTTCAGCGTAGAGGTGGGGGCTCCACACACGATAGACCTATTGCACGATGTAATCCACAGTTGCCACTAAGAGCCTTGCATAGACCCATGGTGGAGCATGTCATTGTACCTTCCATTGTTAAGGATAGTGTAGAGGTGGACACGATGAAGTTGATTGGCTCACTCACCTAGACCATTTTACAATGTGCGAGTCCTCTAGTAGAGCATGGTGTGGAGGAGATGTGTAGGCCCCGAGCTCCACATCACCATTGTGGTGCTTGTGGTGTTGTTTGCATGCACGATTATCAAGGTGCCCATGATGCATCTACACAGCCGACGTCAGTTGCAGAGGCAATGGCTTTCATAGATGATATTTTGAATGATACATTCGGTATTGACACTCAGGTAAAATTTAGCAAGTTATTTTAATGTTGTTTATTAAATTATATTTTGAAATTTAAGAATAACTAAATTAGTAGAATTTTGATATGATGAAATTTTAGGGTCACACTGTTCATGAGGGATGCTCTATTCCTACAAACCCTTATACATTCTCAATGATGAGTCCACAATTATGCAACTAGTATTAAAGATATTATTATTACATTTGAATAGTTGAATGTTATATTTAAATGTTTGTCTCATAACATGCTTCAGATTTCAAAAAAATTCCTGGCGCACCTTCTTCCTCCACACCTCATGATTCATATCCTCAAACAACATACACTCAGGTAGCCTTTATTCATTAATGGTGTTGTAAATCTATGTTAGCTAGTTTTCATAATTTTGTGTATATACAAATCTAAAAAATTGATGAGAAACACAAACATTGCATTCAAGTATTCCTTGATTGTGTCACATTATGTTCTCGTAATTCACTTTTTGTTCCTTTATTCCTTCCTAATCCCTTAACATTAACATTTAATAGTTCACCCTATTTTCCATGATCCCCTCCTAGCCCATCCCACTAATATCTTCTAGTCCATGTTATGTCATTATGTCCTTCTACTCCCATCTTATTTTACCCATTATTATATCACCCTAAATGTTCCATGATCCCCTATGTTCCTTTATATCATCCTGTGTTATACCATATTTATCCATGTTTCATCCTAGATAACTCTTCTCTATTATTACTACACACAGGCCAAGTTCGCACTTCGTGTACTATAGTCAAACCCTAGACACCTCCTAATTCACCCTATGTTTCATTGTACCCTAATAATCTGTCCCATTAACCTCAAACTATCCACCCTATATTTTTTTATCCCATCCTATCCCATCCCATCAATCTATACTAGTCCATCCTGTGTTCCATTAATCCCTTTGGTGTAGGGGCACCACTCTTTTCTATGTTTCTTCATTAAGTATCTGATAGTGGTGTAGGAGCACCCATGGGTCTAAGGGACCTAGAATAATTTGTTATGTTTTTTTCCTTTGTTTAATGTTGGAATAAGTTCTCATGGACCATTTCATTTCTTTTTAATAGGTCTCCTAGGGATTTGGTGGAGTTTTGGTCTTAATGGCCAACTTTTTGTACAATCAAGGTCTCCATCCTCCTTTGTAAGTCTAGTGCATTTTGGCAAATTAAGAAAAAAGATGCCTTGATGTAGCTAGACACCTGAGGGGAGTTATATTTTTCATTTTGAGGATTTTTGGATGCCTTTCACATAATTTTGAGGTATCTTTGTAGGCGAGTTGGTGAAAGTTGGCTAAATTGACTTAATTAGGCATTAAAGATTCAAAAATGAAGTCTTTTTGTGTTTCCAACAGCCAACTGATTCAAATTTCAGTTGGAGGAAGTTTGAGGAGGTTGGAAGGCTTCATATATGCCTCTCTTGGTTGAGGCAAGGCTGTTCTTGAAGTTTGGAAGAAGTTTTCAATAAAGAGTTTATTGTTTTTTGTGTTTTCTTGAAGAAATTGTTGATCTTGTACTTGGTATAGTCTATACATGTTGTTTCATGCTCCAAGCTTGTAATGGTTGGATAGGTAATTGAATAATTTTTCTTTTGGAATTTTAGTGGTGATATTCCATTGAGTATCGAGGGAGATATCTTAATTTTACTCCTTGGTGGTCTGAAAACCCTCAAAATTAGGGTTTTGAATGAATTGTGGGTGTTTCTTCCATCCCCACATTGTAGAGTTGCTAAATCCTAGTGGTATGGAAGGTATATGCCTATAATATTATTTCCTCAATTTCTTGGATAATGGAAGGCTCATTGAATGAAGTTTTTTGATATTCTTGGCTTGATATCTCTATCTGGCAAGCCTAATTAACAAGCAAAAAAGTTAGTTTTTCTTCGTTTCTAGAAAATCTATTTTGGCGGCACTTAGGAATGATGGTAACAGGTGTGGAAAACCTATAGGATTTTTTTTTTGGGCTTTTCGATGAAGGGGAGAGCCAAGATAGTCAAGAACCAAGTGTAGGTCTATGATTTAGGCCTCTTGGAGCAACAGTAGAAAAGGTCATTGTGAGTTATGCCTTGACAGTCAAGAGGAAAGGTTTTGGAAATTTTTAGGGGTCCATGTGGGGTATCTGAATCCATGGGTTTGATGTCTTGACAGTCCTCCATGTTTTTTTTATTCTGACTATCCTATCGGGTAAGGGTTGTAAACCTTAAGAGGGAGTGAGGTCTAAATCACCATAGTGATAGTTGTTTGTTGAAACCTAAGTGCTAGAGGTTTTTTCAACCTTGTTTTGTCCTAATGTGACATGATCCAAATGATTTCAAGATTTGTGCGTAGTTTGAGTTGTGAACCCTAGGTGTGTGGGGGCTGATCACTTAAAGAATAATGGAGTTTATGACTCCTTGTAAGAGTATTTGAGAGAAGTGTTGAATTGGATTGTCTTTTCCATCATAGTGGTATTAAAGCCTGATTGTAGGTAATTTTTGAAGGGAAGACATCATGCCTCCAAAAAAACCTGGACCAGGGGTTGCAAAGGAGTTGAAGGCCTTGAGGCAAGAGGTAGAGGCATTAAAGGAAATTAACAAAATAAGAGGAGTGTCCATGGAGGAAGAGAGTTCCTCTGAAGAAGATCTACAGGGTGAAGGACCTACAGAAGGTGGAGAGAACCCTCAGGGGGAAGAGATACCCCCTCATGAGAGAATAATCCTTAAAGCATTGCAAGCATCAAGAGGAGAGTCCTTTGAAATGAAGATTGACATACCAGTGTATAGTGGACAGATGGATGTGGAAGAAGTGTTGGAATGGGTAGAAGCATTGAATAACTATTTTGAATATAAAGAAATGGAAGAGAACAAGAAGGTGAAGTTTTCCAAAACAAAGTTGAAGGGATCTGCCTTGACATGGTGGAATTTCATCCAAGGAGAAAGGGCGAAGATGGCTAATTCTATGATCAACTCATACGATAGGATGGTGCATAGATTGAAGGCACAATTCCTTCCTATTGATCATGAGGTGTAAGATTTCAAAAAGAGGCAGAATCTGAAGCAAAAATATATGGATGTTTCATCCTACACTGAACAATTCTTCAAGTTGAGTATGAGATGTGATCATGTAGAAAGTGAGAATGAAAGAGTGGCCAGGTATATCAATGTCCTAAGGCTCAACATACAAGATGAGATTAGTTTTTATGTCCCCAAGACCATGGACGATTACATACAAATTGTACATAAGGCTTAAGAGAAGATAAGAAGAAAACAAGAGCAAAAAAATAGAGGAAGAGGCAAGCATTTCAAAGGTAGAGGCAGCTTTGGGGGCAGAAATCAGTCCCAAAAACATCAAGAGGATTCTAATCCTAATGAATCAAGTGGAGAATCAAGAAATAGAGGGGGATTTAGGGGTAGGAGACCCAATGGTAGAAGCAGATTTAATGGAGGGAGAAGTTTCAATCATTTTTCAGGGAGATTTTACACTTGCAACCAACCTGGGCATCCATCCTTCAAATGCCTTGAAAATCAAGGATCAAGCTCTCAAGGTGGAGAGAGGAGGAATCAATTGGTACATGAAGATGAAGAAAGTGTGACCTCACCTGTAGTAAACCTCACATCAGAAGTTGGAGAGAACTTGATGATTAGGAGAGCATTGCTCAAGGCACTAATCCCTGAAGAACCCTCACAAAGGAAGGCACTCTTCAAAATCAATTGCAAGGTAAAAGGTAACGTTTGTAATATAGTAGTGGACTCAGGATCAACTAATAATCTTGCTTCAATTGAGATGGTAGAAAATTTGAATTTGAAAAGGATTTCTCACCCTAACCCATAAAAAGTTTCATGGCTTAGTAAAGGACAACAGGTCTTGGTGAATGAGAAAGTATGGGTAGAATTCAAGATTGGGTCATACATGGAAAAGATCCTATGTGACATCATCCCTATGGATGTGTTCCACTTGTTGCTTGGGAGGCCTTGGTAGTTTGATAGGAAACCCAAGCATGATGGGGAGAAGAATGCATACTCCATTGTGAAGGATGGGGTGACTTTCAACCTCACACCTCTCATAGAAGAAGACAAGGCAAAGCATGAAGGGAGTAGTTTTTTGATGGTAGGTGAGAAGGAGTTCATGAAGACCTTGAAGGAAGGAGGAGGAAGAGGATTCTTCCTAATTATGAATCCAAAGAGTGAAGCAGATCTACCCACAAAGAAGAAGGAATATGCACCTAGAGAGGTCCAAGAGTTATTAGAAAGCTACAAGGACATAATGGTAAATGACCTACCTCATTCCATACCTCCCATTAGGGATATAAGCCACCATATTGATCTAATTCTAGGGGCTACATTGCCCAATAAGGCTGAATATAAGATGAAACATGCTCAAAATGAGGAGATTGCAAGACAAGTACAACATTTTTTGGATAAGGGGCTAGTGAGAAAGAGTTTGAGCCCATGTGTTGTTCCTAATTTCCTAGCACCAAGGAAGGATGGGAATTGGAGGCTTTGCACTGATTCAAGGGTGATTAATAGGATCAGAATGAGATATAGGTTCCCAATGCCAAGAATGGAGGACCTTATGGATTGCCTAGCAGGGGGATCCTACTTTTCCAAAATTGATTTGAAAAGCGATTAGCATCAAATAAGGATCAGAGAGGGTGATGAATGGAAGAAAATTTTTAAGACTAATGATGGCCTCTCTGAATGACTGGTGATTCCTTTTGGGTTGTCAAATTCCCCTAGCACCTTTATGCACCTTATGAATGAGGTATTGATACATTTCATTGGAAAGTTTATTGTGGTTTATCTAGATGATATTCTTGTATTTAGCAGGTCTAAAGAAGAACATTTAAAGTACCTTGACATGATATTGAAGAGGTTACAAGAGGAGAATTTTTTGATCAACATGGAAAAGTGTGAATTTATGAAGGGAAAACTAGTGCACCTTGGATTTGTCATCTCCAAGGGATGTTTGAAGATGGATCCTTCAAAGGTGGATGCTATTCTTACTTGGCCAACACCAACATCCATGGGAGATGTGAGAATATTTTGTGGACTTGTAAGCTTTTATAGAAAGTTCATCAAGAACTTTAGTCAAATTTGTGCACCCATCTTGGACACCATCAAAGGAGGTAAAAAGGGTAAGTTTTCTTGGACCAATGAGGTTGATAAAGGGTTTGAATATCTGAAAAGGAGAGTAGCACAACAACCTATACTTGTGCTCCCTAATTTTGATAAGATTTTTACAATTGAATGTGATGCTAGTAACCAAGCAATAGGGGTTGTCTTTAGCCAAGAAGGCAGATCAGTTGCATTTTTCAATGAGAGGTTGAATGAAGAAAAGAGGAAGCATTAATCTTATGATTTGGAAGTGTATGCTATGGTCCAAGCCCTCAAAAATTTGAGACACTACTTGTTACCTAAATAATTTGTTGTCTATAATGATAATCATGCTTTGAGTTTCTTGAATGCACAAGATAAACTCAATCATAGGAACATGAAGTGGGTGGAGTCTTTACAAGCCTATACATTCACAATAAAGCATAAGAAGGGCCAAGCAAATAAGGTGGTAGATGCTCTCAGTATAAGGGAACTTGTAGTGCAAGAGATCGAACTCCAAAGCATCGAGGTTGATGCATTGAAAGACATGTATCATAAAGATGCAAATGTTAAGGAGGTATACAATGTTTGTGATTAGCATTTGAATACTTCTCATGGTGAATACTCTAATTTTTTATTGCATTATGGTTTTCTCTTCAAAGGAAGCCAATTATGTGTGCCTAAATTCTCAATGAGGGAGAATATTATAAAGGAGAAACATAGTGTGAGTCTTGGAGGTCATTTTGGCCTTGATAAGACCTTAGAACAAGTGAGGAGGTACTACTATTGGCCAAGGCTGCAAGTGGATGTGAGAAATTTTGTGGAAGGATGCACAATCTGCCAAAGAGCAAAGGGACCTTCATCAAATTAAGGGATCTATCAACCACTTCCCATTCCCAATAGGCCTTGGGAGAGTGTAAGTATGGATATTGTATTGGGGTTGCCTAGAACCCAAAGAGGTTTTGATAGTGTTTTTGTGGTGGTTGATAAGTTTAGTAAGATGGATAATTTTCTTCCGTGTAAATGCACCAATGATGCATCTAGTATAGAAGGTCTCTTCTTTAAGGAGGTTGTTAGAATACATGGATTTCCCTTAAGCATTGTTTCTAACAGGGATTCTAAGTTCATAGGTCAGTTTTGGAGGACCTTGTGGAAGAAAATTGGCACAAACCTATCCTTTATCTCTGCATACCATCCACAAACAAATGGACAAACTGAAGTGGTGAATAGACCATTGGGAAATTTCTTGAGATGTCTTACCAAGGAGCATGGACAAGCTTGGGATCTGATTTTACCTCAGGCTGAATTTGCATAGAATGACTACATGAATAGGAGCATTGGTAGGATCCCTTTTGAAGTATTCTATGGCACGCACCCTAGAGGGGTCTATGAGTTAAGATATTTAGAAGGAGTTGATAGGAGAAGTTCTCAAGGATAGGACTTTGTTGTTACAATCAGGGATATCCATCAACAAGTGAGGGAAACTCTACAAAAGAATGTTGATAAGTACAAAGAAAGAGCAGATTTGAAGAAGAGGGATGTTCAATACAAGGTTGGAGATTTGGTGATGGCTCACTTGAAGAAGGAGAGACTTCCAAAGGGAAAGTATACTAAACTCATGATGAAGAAGATAGGACCTTGCAAGGTGGTCCAAAAGTTTGGCCAAAATGCTTATGAAATAGAGCTACCTCCTAGGGTGGCAATCTCTCCTATCTTTAATGTTTCTGATTTGTATCCTTTCAAAGATTCTATGAATGTAGGGGATTCAATAGGTCCAACACCAATGGAAGATGAAGATTGGGTTAAGGAATTACCCCCAAGCCAACCTATGACTCTTGAATGCATCCTAGACACCAAGGAGACAAAGAGGACTAGAAGGAAGGTCTACCTAAAGAGGATGTCACTTGGATGTCTGAAACTGACATTAAACAGCATGGGACTACTGTAGAAGACCTGATCTCAAAGAGGACTTGAGATCTTTTTCTTGCTTGGGAGTATGGTGCAGGAGCACCCATGGGTCTAAGGGACCTAGAATAATTTGTTATGTTTTATTTCTTTGTTTTATATTGGAATAAGGTCCGATGTACCATTTCATTGCTTTGTAATAGGTCTCCTAGGGATTTGGTGGAGTTTTGGTTTTGATGACCAACTTTTTGTACAAACAAGGTCTCCATCCTCCTTTGTAAGTCTAGTGCATTTTGGAAAATTAAACAAAAAAGATTCCTTGATGTAGTTAGACACCTGACGGGAGTCATCTTGTTCATTTTGAGTAGTCTTGGATGCCTTTCACACAATTTGGAGGTATCTTTGTAGGTGGTTGGTGAAATTTGGCTAAATTGCCTTAATTAGGTGTTAAAGAGTCAAAATGAAGTCTTTTTGTGTTTCCAACAGCCAACTGATTCAAATTTCAGTTGGAATAAGTTGGAGGAGGTTTGAAGGCTTCAGATATGCCTCTCTTGGTCAAGGCAAGGCTATTCTTGAAGTTTGGAAGAAGTTTTCAATAAAGAGTTTGTTGATTTCTATGTTTTCTTGAAGAAATTGTTGATCCTATACTTGGTACGGTCTGCACGTGTTGTTTCATGCTCCAAGCCTATAATGGTTGGATATGTAATTGAATAAGATTTATTTTGGTGTTGGAGTGGTGAGATTCCATTGAGTATCAAGGGAGATATCTGAATTTTACTCTTGGGTGGTCTGAAAACCCTCAAAATCAGGGTTTTGAGTGAATTATGGGTGTTTCTTCCATCCCCACATTGTAGAGTTGTTAAATCCTGGTGGGATGGAAGGTATATGCCTGTACTATTAAGAGGGAGTGAGGTCTAAATCACCACAGTGATATTTTTTGTTGAAACCTAAGTGCTAGAGAGTTGTTGAACCTTGTTTTGTCCTAATGTGACATGATCCAAATGCTTTCAAGTTTTTTGGGTGGTCTAAGTTGTGAACCCTAGGTGTGTGGGGGTTGATCACTTAAAGAATAATGGATTTTATGACTCCTTGTAAGATTATTTGAGAGAAGAGTTGAATTGGATTGTCTTTGCCATCATAGTTGTGTGTTTACCTTCCCTTCCACTCTTCATTAGATAGGAAAGGTGTGTTAGGATGTTTGAGTTAATTCCTTGAATCTTAATAAGGTCCAATGTGACCATTCTATTGTAATTGATCAACTTTGAGGGGCTTTTGTATTCATCTCATAAGGTTTGCAAATCATGTGGAAGGAATTGACAAAGTTGAAAAGGGGTGTCAAGGTAGATAGGATGATGTTTTCTTGAGTAATTCATGATTTCTTAGTTGAATAAGGTCTCATTAGACTATTTGTAATATATTAGGTGTTTATTAGGGTCTAGGAAAATATAGAGTCAAAACTTGAAAGTGCCAAATTTGTGAGTTGCATAAATGCAACGGTCATGAGAGGTTTAAAAAGTAGTTGAAAGGTATTTGGGAATTAGTTTGATGAGGAGAAGCCTTTAAAAAGGAATGACAACTCATTTTGTAATGTTGGCTTGAAGTTTGAAGCATTGGCAATAAGAATATCTATGTTTTTCATCAAATTTCTGAGTTTTCCTTTAATTTGCAGGCCTGTACAAGCCCGTACAGATTCATTGTGCCATGTAAATCATTTTACTTAGCGGTGGTAGGTGTTAAAAATCTTTTGGAACAAGTTTGAGGGAGATCCATTTTTATTTGTGGTAAATATCCTTGTTTTCCTGTGACAAGCCGAAGACACACTGTTTGAGGGTTTTGTAACCAAAATCATGATTTAAGGTCCCTTACACTAACTGTACCTACTATAACTAGTGTAATGGGACCTAGGGAGTTTGAGTAGGTTGTAGGTTGCATGATTAGAGTTATGGAGAAGGAACTAAGGAGATAAACCTGTTGTCTTGATGATTTTTGTGAAGAAAAACACATGAAGATGGAACCTTGGGTCTAAGGTTTGTGGAAATCAATGAGAGTGTGGAGCTTTTTCCAACTTTTGAGCATATTGGGGTCATAATATACATGTTTGAGTTGGTGGAATGGTCTGGGAGGTTGTGCAAGTGGGACTTTGAATAAACCCTCTTGACTTGGCATGAAATTGAGGGTTTTGGATTTTACTATGTTGGAGGTATCAACCCTGGGTGTTGATTGTGGTTTTAGAGGTTTGAGGGCATAGGAAATGGTTCCCCAAGGTTTCAAGGGTTTGTGTTAAGTTTAAAGGTATCTTGCTTTGTAAATCTGGCCTAATTCATGGCCTAGGATAGCACTAATGGTCTAATTTCAAGGGATTGGTCCAAAAGACTTGTATCTAGTTAAGAGATATGTTGTATAACTCTGAAATGGGTATCTAAATCCACCTTTTGATTGTCAATTTTTTTGAAAATAATGGGATTTAAAGGCCAAAAATTGAGTTTGCACTACTGCTAGGTTACATGGGTGAAAGTGAGAAGTTAGACTCTCGATTGTTGTCAAGATTTGAGGATTATTTGGATAACTCTAATAGGCCATTTTAATCTTGTTAGATGCCTCTTGAATTCAAGTTGTCACTTTGAATGAGTTTGATCCCCCTCTTTGCATCACCCTTTTATTCTGATCCCATTACCCTCTCTTATTTCAGCTTATGTTCCATTATCCCCTCTTCGTCTTTATATCAACATGATACCTGAGATATTGTTTCATTTGTAGATGTTGACAAGAGATAGCCCTGGTGATGTTGGTGGAATGATGGACCATGGAGTTGTTGCAGCAATAGCCAGTTCTGATCCATTGTGAGAGATATGGAATAGATTAGTTAATTTGACATTATATTTTCTCTTTTATGGTCTATTATAGAAAAATTTCATGGTACTTTTATGTAGTTTAATTTCTATCTTCATGGTTGCTATAGGTGGTTGTCACTCCAGATCATTGATGTGGTGATGTTGTAAATGTGTATGATGACTATATGTATGCAGTAAGTGATTATATATTCTGTTATATGCCATTCCACAATTCAATTTCTGTGTTTTAACATCTTTACTTTTTATTGTATCAGTTGAAGGTCCAAAGTGAATAGAGGAGGACTAGCAAGCATGTTCGAAAGAAAAGAGAAGCAATAGTCACTCCATCCAGTCAAATTTTAAAGGCATCACGAGATCTATTTCCTTCCCCTAAAGGGAAATGACTATGTATTAGTGTTGTTTGTTGTATGCCTATGTGGCATTTTGGAACATATGTTTTGTACTATCGATATATACGTGACATTTTATGTCCATATTTCTCCTTTGTACTAATCCTGTATGGCCTTTTTGGATATATTGTAATACTTTTATCAATATATATCATTGTATAGCCTTTCAGAATTTTGATTAAAGAAACTCTTATTTTGCTACTTCCATTCTTGAATGATGTTATCATGTGTATCATGTAAGTTGTATACTTGAATGTTGTAAGCATGGATTTTTTTTACATCTAATGCTTACTTAATTACTGTCGAATGCTCAATAAGCCCTATCTAAAGCGTATTGTGTAAATAAGCTACATTCGTGGTGGTTTGTATCCTTTGGAATGGTTCAATTACATGTGCCTCACTTATTCACATGTATGCTTCACTTATTCACATGTATAGTTCACCTATATTGTGTGTATTCATGTGTATGCTTCATGCTTCCAATGCATAGCAACAAAAATCTTTTGGGGAGAATTTTGACAAACCAAAAGTATAATACTTTGTGAAAAAACCAGGAAAAATTGTACAAGAGATAAAAACTTTTATAAAAAAAAATTGAAAGGTATTTCCATAGCATATAGAGATATAGAGAGAAAATAAAATAAATATTTTAACTAATGAATTGTAAAAAAATGATTTTTGTAGTTTATATTCATATCATTGATTACATTGCATTGCACATCCTTCAAAGTCAAAGCATTACTTCACTTTGCATAACTAATAAGTAGACGCTGATAGATGACCAAATTTCAATTACAATATAGTTTGTACAAATTCAACCTAAGCGGTTATGCAATTTCTTCACATTGCATAACTAATAACTAGGAGCAGTTGCCAATTGCATTTTCTTATCATGGCATTCTATGAGACAAAATTTCTTTGAGGTATTTTTTCAAATAGTTCCCTGCCTTGTCTATGTTATCACATTTTTCATACATTTCTACCAAAGCATCTTGTCAAACATTTCACTACCTTGTTGCTATGGCTAAAATCCTAAAACAAATGATTTTGAACAAGCTATGGATGCTTTGAAAAAATATATCAAAAGCATAATAGTAAGCAATAGCATAGACAAGGCAGTGAACTGTTTGAAAAAATGCATCAAATAAATGTGGTGATGGAATGCCATGACAAGCCATAGACAGGGAAGTGAACTAGTTCAAAATATGCCTCAAATAAATGTGGCCTCATGGTGACAGAATGCCTATAAAGTCATTTTTACACACTCAACTACTTGCATTTGACAACTTTTTCCCCAAGCGAGAAATTGCCACCATAGGAAAAGGCCTCTGAGATAGTGAAAACTCAGAGAGGTTATTGTAGAGAGGCCCAACATGATCCCATAGGCTCAAACAATAATTTTCTAAGCATCATGTTGTCTGAATATGAGCATGCTGAAGTTCGCAGCCATTTTGCACTTTGAACCCTTAAGGGATCAATCCAATTGAACGTAGCTCAGAGCGATTTCGCATGTTTGGGTGAAAAAAAGGACCATTCCTAGTGTAAACGTATCCACCCAGATGCGTTGGAACAATCCGTTTGGTCACATGAGCTGCAGAACGAAAGTTGCACCACTTTGCAACTTTCAACTACTTGCATTTGACAACTTTTTCTCCAAGTGAAAATTCGCCACCACAGGAAAACGCCTCCGAGATAGAAAAAATTGAGAGAGGTTATTGTAGAGGGGTCTAACATAATCTCATAGGATCAGACGAGAAGTTTCTAAGAATCACGGTGTCTGAGTAATAAAATGCTAAATTTTGCAGCCATTTTGCACTTTGGACCCTTAAGGGATCAATCTGGTTGAACGTAGCTCGAAGCGATTCCACGTGTTTGGGTTTGAAAGAGGACCATGCCTAGTGTAAACATACCTATTTGAAGGTATTGGAATAGTTGGTTTGGTCACACGAGCTGCAGAATGAAAGTTGCACCACTTTGCAAAGTTTAACTACTTGCATTTGACAACTTTTTCCCCAAGTGAAAATTCGCTATCACGAGAAAAGGCCTTGGAGATAGAAAAAAAAAAGAGAGGTTATTGTAGAGGGGCCCAACATTATCTCATAGGAATATATGAGAAGTTTCTAAGAATCACGATGTCTAAGTAATAGCATGCTGAAGTTCGCAACCATTTTGCACTTTGGACCCTTAAGGGATTGATCCAGTTGAATGTAGCTCGAAGCGATTCCGTGTGTTTGGATGTGAAAGAGGACCATTCCTAGCATAAAAATACCTATTCAGATGCATTGGAATAGTTGTTTTGGTCACACGAGTTGTAGAATGAAAGTTGCACCACTTCGCAACTTTCAACTACTTACATTTGACAACTTTTTTCCCAAGTGAAAATTCACCACAACGGGAAAAGCCCTCTGAGATAGCGAAAACTAAGAGAGGTTATTGTAGAGGGGATCAAATTGATCTCGTAAGATTAGATGATAAGTTTCTAAGCATCATGGTGTCCAAGTAATAGCATGCTAAAATTCACAGTCATTTTGCACTTTGGACCCTTAAGGGATCGATCTGATTGAACATAGCTTGGAGCGATTCCACATGTTTGGGTGCGAAAGAGGACCATTCCTAGCATAAAAATACCTATTTAGATGCGTTAGAATAGTTTTTTTGGTCACACGATCTGCATAACGATAGTTGCACCACTTTGCAACTTTCAACTACTTACATGTGACAACTTTTTCCCCAAGTGAAAATTTTCCACCACAGGAAAAAGTCTCCAAGATAGAAAAAACCAAGAGGTTATTGTAGATGGGTCCAAAATGATCTTGTAGGATCATATGAGAATTTTTTAAGCATCACGGTGTCCGAGTAATAGCATGTTGAAGTTTGCAGCCATTTTGCACTTTGGACCCCTAAGGGATTGATCTGGTTGAACGTAGCTCAGAGAGATTTCATGTGTTTTGGTATGAAAGAAGACCATTCCTAGCATAAATGTACCTACCTAGATACGTTGGAACAATCCATTTGGTCACACAAGTTGCAGACTGAAAGTTGCACCACTTTGCAATTTTCAACTACTTGCATTTGACAACTTTTTCCCCAAGTGAAAATTCACCACCACAGGAAAATTCCTCCAACATAGCAAACACCAAGAGAGGTTTTTGTAGAGGGTCCCAACATGATCTTGTAGGATTAGATGAGAATTTTTTAAGCATCACAGTGTCTGAGTAACAACATGTTGAAGTTTGCAGCCATTTTGCACTTTAGATCCTTACGGGATCGATCTGGTTGAACGTAGCTCGGAGCGGTTTCACATGTTTGGGTGTGAAAGAGGACCATTCCTAGCATAAAAATACCTATTCAAATGTGTTGGAACAATTCATTTGGTCACATGAGCTGCAGAACAAAAGTTGCACCAATTTGCAACTTTCAACTACTTGCATTTGACAACTTTTTCCCCAAGTGAAAATTCACCACCACAGGAAAATGCCTCTGAGATAGAGAAAACCGAGAGAGGTTATTGTAGAGGGGTCCAACACAATCCCATAGGCTTAGACAAAAATTTTCTAAGAATCGCGGTATCTGAATACTAGCATGTTGAAGTTTGCAGCCATTTTGCACTTTGGACCCTTGAGGGATCAATCCGGTTGAACATAGCTCAGAGCGATTTCACATGTTTGGGTGTGAAAGAGGACCATTCCTAGCGTAAACGTACCCACTTGGATGCATTGGAACAATCTATTTGGTCACATGAACTACAGAACGAAAGTTGCACCACTTTGCAACTTTCAACTACTTGCATTTGACAATTTTTTCTCCGAGTGAAAATTCGCCACCACAGGAAAATGCCTCTGAGATAGAAAAAACTGAGAGAGATTATTTTAGAGGGGCCCAATGAGATCTTGTCGGTTCAGATAGAGATTTGGTAATCACCACAGTTTATGAGTAATACCCTTTCAAAGATTGTTTCCCTTTTGCACTTTGCACCATGTAGCTTATAGCGATTTCATGTGTTTGGGTGTGAAAGAGGACCATGCTTAGCGTAAATGTACCCACCTAGATGTGTTGGAACAATCTGTTTGGTCACACGATCTGCAAAACGAAAGTTGCACCACTTTGCAACTTTCAACTAATTTCATTTGACAACTTTTTCCCCAAGTGAAAATTCAACACCACAGAAAAATTCCTCCAAGATAGAAAACATCGAGAGAGGTTATTGTAGAGGATCCCAATATGATCTCGTAGGATTAGATGAGAAGTTTCTAAGCATCACGGTGTCTGAGTAATAGCATGTTGAAGTTTGCAGCCATTTTGCACTTTAGACCTTTAAGGGATTGATCTAGTTGAACGTAGCTCAGAGTAGTTCCACATGTTTGAGTGCTAAAGAGGACCATTCCCAGTGTAAAAATACCTATTCGAATGTGTTGAAACAATTCATTTGGTCACACGATCTAGAGAATGAAAGTTGCACCACTTTGCAACTTTCAACTACTTGCATTTGAAAACTTTTTCTCCAAGTGAAAATTCACCACCACGGGAAAATGCCTCTGAGATAGAAAAAACCGAGAGAGGTTATTGTAGAGGGGCCAAACATGATCCTATAGGCTTAGATGAGAAGTTTCTAAGCATCACGGTGTCTGAATACTATCATGCTGAAGTCCGCAGCCATTTTGCACTTTGGACCCTTAAGGGATCGATCTAGTTGAACATAGTTTAGAGAGATTTCACATGTTTGGGTGTGAAAGAGGACCATTCGTAGTGTAAATGTACCCACCCAGATGCATTGGAACAATCTGTTTGGTCACACGAACTGCAGAACGAAAGTTGCACCACTTTGCAACTTTCAACTACTTGCATTTGAAAAAATTTTCCCTGAGTGAAAATTCACCACCATAGGAAAATGCCTCTGACATAGAAAAAACCAAGAGACATTATTTTATAGGGGCCCAACATGATCTCATCGGTTCAGAAAGAGAATTCGTAATCACCACAATTTATGAGTAATACCCTGTCAAAGATTGTTGCCCTTTTGCACTTTGGACCCTTAAGGGATCGAGTCGGTTGAACATATCTCAGAGTGATTATGCTCTCTTTTCAATGGAATTAGGTGGGAATATACTTAACTTCGTTTTAGTTTTATTTTGGTTGGATTTCAAGTGATTTTGTGCATTTTAGAAGCCAATTACTGAGGGTCGGTCTGTATACCCTGTTTTAAAGGTTTTGAGTGCATTAAAATGCAATATTAATCCTTCCACCCACTGTATGCTTTTTTAACTTGATGGAAAGGCTTATTTAGGGTTATAAAACATGTGTGCAAATTTTTGTGTGCAAGGGAGGCGAATAGAGGGTTTTTAGGTGATGTCGTAGATGTCAAATGGTACATTTTTTAGTGGAAAATGGTGGTTTAGTGCTAGGGTTTGAAGAAATATTTGATAGCAGCAATATCTCTTGAACTTTTAAGCTTGTGCAAACCTTTTTGAAGGTGTTTCAGGCTTTGGTTGGTTGTGGGAAGGTTTGGAGTATGGTTTTTCAATAAACCCTTGCCTACACCTCACCCTCAATATTTGATTATCTGATGGTCAATAGGTTGTTGTGGATATTTTGAGCATGCTTTGCCTTGAATAAGGTTAATTAAGACCATTAGGTATGTTTTAGGATGAGTTTTGGGTCTACTGATAAAAAATGAGAAAATTTCAATCTTGCACTAGAAGTTGTCTTTGTAGCCTTTGAAGGCAAATTTGTGTATTTGTATATGAGTGTGCAAGAATTGAGTTTTGTTGATGTAATAAGGATATTTCCAAGCCATTTGTGTGGGTTTTGAGGTCATTAGTTGTATTCATTAGGTTGGAGGAGTCTAAAGTTGCTTAAAGCAACAAATTTGAAATGCAACGGTTACTTGTTTTAAGAGTTGGTATTTAGTTAGTTGAGTAGCCTATTAGGCCTACCTTGTAGCATTACCTTTTGGCTTGTTGTGACTTTACCTTCATTCGTCAAGAAAGGAGGCTTTGAGAATTTGTAGGGGCATCCATTTGTTGTCCAAATTCAGTGGTTTGGGCCTGGTACAAGTTTGTATGTGGTTTTTTTCTTGACTGTCCTACCGGGCAGTGCTACAAGGGTTAAGGGTAAAAGAGGCCTAAAGGCTAGAGCAATGAGAAAATGGAATTCCTTAGGTGCAATTTATGGTGTTATGTCTTGGAGTGGTCAGGAGAAACATGTTCTAGGGTAAAAAATCTGGTCTAAACCTCTGTCTCAGTTTGATTAGCCAAAATCCCATGTCAAGTGGAAAGGTTACCCTGTTTTGAGTTTCGTGAATTTATGTCCAAGTGGGAAAATTTGAGAGAATTTCTGTCATCTCTCCTATTTGTTTGATCCACTCTGAATCATGGTTCTTGTTTGGAACAACCTCATTAGGTCCCCTTGTGGCATTGTAGATTGGTCCATAGTAGTTGTTTTGTTGAATTTCATACCCTAAGGTCTTGGGGGTTTCAAGAGGTCTGCATAAGGGTGTTGGGAAAGTCTGCCTCAACTTTCTAGTCTTTTCCCTTGAAGACTTGACATTTTCCTTCATGTTCTGGCCTTTACCGTGGCGATCTAGCTTGGTCTTGGCGGTGTCTGTCTAGCGGTTACCACCTTACTACTCGCGCTGAGTTCACTCACCGCAGTGGTGCGGTAAGGCCACCTGCAGCCTGTGCTGGCGGTTACCACCTTACCATGCGTGGTGAGTTCTCTCACTACGGTGGCATGGTAAGGCCGCCAGTGGCCTGGCTCGGTGGTTACCGCCATACCATAGGTGGTTTTTCCTCTCACCGTAGTGTCTGTGGTGAGATCGCTAGCGGTGGTCTCGGCAGTTATCGCCATACCGCAGGCGGTGGGTCCTCTCACCATGGTGGCCACGGTGAGACTGCAAGCGATCAGCCTGGCGGTTACCTCCACACCAAAGGAAGGTGTTGGAGGGTCAGCGGTAGCACAGTGGAGATGGTGGTCAGCATAGGCAGTTACTGTCATACCGCGGGGTGGCCAAACGAGCTCGGCGGTAGTGCGGTGTAGTCAGAGTCTGGGCTCGGTGATGACTTGGGTGAGCTCGGCTGAGCTCACTAACATACCACGAGGTGACTCAGACAGGGGCACAGTAGTGTGGTGGATTCAAGGTGTGAGCCTAGATGGCTTACCGCCATACCGTGAGGTGAGTCGAAGAGGGCAGCAATAGCGAGGTAGAAGGTTGGGTAAGCTTGGGTGAGCTCACCGTTGTACCACGGCTGGGTCAAAGGAGCTTGGTGATTGCACGGTAAGAGCTCAGATGAGCTCGAAACTTGGTTGATCGAGTTGGACATGTTTGAACGTCTATCAGAAGTAGCAAATGAATCAAATGGTGACACATGGGAAGTTATTTGAAATCTAATTGGCCAGAAGTTTTATTTCCTGATTACGATAGACCTGCATTATTAATGCAAGGTTGATGGACATGTCCGAGATCGATTTATTGTTGCGCAGCTCGATGCATGCTAAATATGCAGTGCACGTTATCAAAAATGGAAAGCTTGTAGGTGGATAATTTATTATCCTGATGACTGTTGCAGGGAGGGATGGGGCTGAACAAGTATGCACATGGTGTGAGATTATAAAGTAATCTCGTGTGTCGTCAGATTGATGTGTGATGAGTTAAGAGAGAGAGGCTGAGAGTGTTCAAGAAGTATTTTACCATAAACACTTAGACTCTTAGATCTGCAAGGATGTGAACCTGTAGAGGCCAAGAGGTTAGCCTGGCCATGAGGTTGGTTGTGACAGTCATTTGTGAGGAGCTAAAGGGAATCTACATAGTATGTCATGAGGACATTGTAACTGTGTGAAGATTCTATTTTGTGTTGCCTATATTTTTCTCCAGATGGACAAGATGTATTCTCCTAAAAGAGCAGAGCTCTGATTTGTATTGTAATTGTTTTAGTTACTGAATAATACATGAGAGTTGAGTGTTTTGGAGGGTGGGGTTTTTTACTCGAAAGGGTTTTCCCCACATAAATCTGTGTGTCCACATGTTTTGTCTTTCATGTTGTTTGATTCATGTTCTTGAATCTATGGTTGTGTTGAATCTGTTATAAGTTTAGCATTTACTTCTCTTAGAGGCTCAATGGGGGATCAACTATGCCTACTTCTGCTTAATGGCATAGTTGTTTGTGTCTTTGAAGTGATAAAAATGAAAATCACTAAGGCACTGCTATCTTAGATGCCTATTCTATGATGACGAACTGACTTTTTATCCCCAACAAGTGGTATCAGAGTTGGTTGAAGGAGGTCGAGGCTTGATGATACCAACAAGTGGTGTCAAAGCTTTCTCCTGGTTACCGAATTTCTGGGTATTTCTCTTGTGTTGATTTCTTAGCCTAGCAAGCTTGAGGAAATTTGGAGAAATTGGTTGGTGATTGATCCTTCGATGAGTGGAAGTTGCTTCTTTGATTCAACACAAAGTTTTAAAATACACTAGAGTTTCCTGGAGTTGATCGTATTGTTACAATATGGTCTGAGGCTCCTGACTCGCAACAAATGCTCCTGATGCAAAGGGTGTGAGATGTGCTTGTGGCTGTGTTGCAGTAAAGCGTGGTTTCATACTGGGTGTCTATGTGAGAGGCTCCCTAGTGATATGGAGTTGCTTGTGTTGTTGTTTAGCCATGGAGTATTGTTCTTGTGTTGGGTGTTCTGACTTAGCACTGAAGGTGGTTTCTTTGTTGCTTTGATTGCATGGAGGCTATGAAGTTGATCCTGGTGGTCTAAAACTTTTGAATAGCATGGCTCTCTTGTATGCTTGTGCATGATTGTGGTTTTTGGAACTAGTCTGAAATGGACCTGCTATTCCATTCTTACCTATCTGTTGCACTCGCATGGTTTAGATTCATGTCTTTGGCTTTGGTGGTTTTATGTATATTTTCCTAAAAATTCTATCATGCATATTCATGTTTATTTTCATTGTTCTAGTTAACCATGATGGTTGTGTGCAGACTCCTGAGTCATCCAGATTAGCAGTGAATATGGAGATGTGTGGGTGTTTTAAAAACACTGTGGTTTTAGAGGTTTTGCACGGTCAAGTAAAACTTGTTTCTTGTGGAGCTGATGTTTAGCTATTTTCTAGACCCTAGCTTCTGGGGTGTGATTGGATGAGATAGTTGCAGTTTGACATGGTTGAGGAGGTGCGATGTCTTCTCTGCATGGGAGTGTCGGTATGAGTTTCTCTTTCAGTATTCTTGTGGTGTGCTTGTTGGTTTTCCTGACTATGGTACTTGAGTTGTGGATTTGATTGGAAAATCAGATCTCCTTCTAATCTGGTGTTTGAGTCATGTTTGTCTGCTTTGGCTATTCTCTTTGATGATCTCAGTTTTGCAGTTTCTAGTGCGATGATAGATTTGCAGGTTTCATTGGTTGCATCCACGAGTTGTGAATATTGTGGGCTTTCCTTACCTACATGTTTGTTGTGAGACAACTTAGAAGTGGACTATCAATATCCACAAGGTTGTAACTGTGTGGTGCAGATCTGTTAGCTGACCTTGTCTGTGGTCACTTGTGCATTGGCATGGCTATTTTGAGATGAGAGGAGGAATGGTGTTTGAGTACCTGAATAGTCAGTTATGGACTAGTATCATGTGAATCACGATGTCATGGAGAGATGGATACACTAGCTAGTGTAAGCTTTTGACAGTGATGGTGTGGTCGGTCATGATTCTTGGAGAGCTCGATGTCATGTTTCAGTGGGAGCTTTAGCAGTGACTGTGAATTCATCACTTGGTGGTGAATGATCTTCTTTGGTGTTGCAGATGCTTCTTGAGGACTCTTAGATCTTGTTGTTGCAGAAGAGTTCTTTCGCATCTGTATGGTCACTATTTGAAGATGTGCAGCATCTTGGAGCCATGGAGGACATTAGTTGTTTTTGGCTAAGATGTTGGTAGTGTTTGAGAGGTGATGTTGGTTTAGAGTTTGTTTGCTTGATGTCATGTATACTCTTGCTTGTGCATTATATTTTTGGCATGTTGCTTTGCTCTTGAGACCATGGATAGTTCACTTGAATCATGGTATCTCCTAAGGGGGATGTGTAGATCATGGTTTCATGATAAGTTCCTGGTTCAGCTGGTTGGAGCTTTGATAGTGGTTTGGTGTTTATTTTTGCTTTGAGTACCTTGGTCATATGCTAGAGGACTTCATGTTTAGTGCAGTAATGCAGATTGGAGTTAGCATGAAATGATAGTTTGTTGGTGCTCATGGATGCATGGAGAATAAGGTGAGGCTTGGAATTCTTTTGAGAATGTTGTTGTTACAGCTGAAAGTTTGAGTAGCCTGCACCTTGGTTGAACGTGAGTTCAACAGAGCCCATGAAGGAAATTTCTCTTGGGTAAGTCACAGTGACTTGTATATCTTGGAGGATTATCTTTTCTTTTCTTCTTGGTCTGCTCGGCAGTGAAGTTTATTTGAAAGGTATTCACCCATTATATCTTTCAGATATGTGTTATGCTTTATCTCTCTTGGATATGAATCTTGAGTTGTTTTGAGATTCTGGAGGATTCATAATGAAAGGTGGACAACATTGTGTATCTCCTTGTGCTTTTGAGGACTGATAGGAGATGGTTATATGAGTTAGTCTAATCTTCTTTAAGATGCTTACATTCATGGAATTTGTTGGATGTTGTTAAGGCTTTTCCTCTTGGGATGTGAAGAAGATCATTCTTCTCACAACTGGCATTTAGAAATGTATGTAGGAGGATGCTACATTTTTTGATTTATTTTTTTCTCTCTATTCTGGTCTTTTTCTTCCTAAATGTTCATTTGACTTTAGATGCATGTGGAGCCGTGTTTTTTCCTTCTTCAATCAGTTATGGTACCTTGGAAGAATGTGGAAGACTATTGAGAGAAAATTTTCTTGCAGTAGGTGGTTGCAGGTTGTACATATTAGTGTAGGTGTTCCTCGTAGCTACATGGTTACTCGTTTCTATGTGCAAGGATTGGTGGACTTGGTATGCTTGGATCACATGTGATGGTGCTATGTTTGCATTCATATGGATAGTACCCTTGCAGTGAGAATACCTGGACGTGTTGGGTCATTCGACTGGTTGACACATGGTGCTTGTTCTTTGTTGTTGATGGGTTGGTTATGTGATGGCATGATTTTACTAATGGTCATACATTTGAGGTATGGGTGGTTGGATGATTTAGCACGAGTTGTGAGTGTTGTTTTTCAACTGTGTGGGTTTCATCAGTTGGATAAGGGCAGTTAGTTTTCAAGTTGCAGTTCGATCTGATAGTTTGTCTTGTTCTGGAGAAGTGGTTTCTCATTTTGTGTTCGCGTTGTGCTTTGTTGCTGCTATTTTAGTGCCTTTTCCGCCTGAAGGATCAGATGTTTGTGTTCCTGACACTGGTTCTTTTTTTTCCTCGGTGTGTTCCTATGTTTGGAGCTATTTCCTGAGTTGGTGGACATTTTTGATTTCATTGCAGAGGTCTTGGTTGGAGCATGGAATCCAGTTTTGGTCCTTGTTTAGGTGTTTGGAGGAAGCCTAAAAGTCTTTGGCAAGTGGGAGATTGTTGGGAAAGTCTGCCTCAACTTTCTGGTCTTTTCCCTAGAAGACTTGGCATTTTCCTTCATGTTCTGGCCTTTATCACGGCGGTCTGGCTTGGTCTTGGCAGTGTCTGTCTAGTGGTTACCACCTTACCATGCACCAGCCTGCGCTGGCAGTTATCGCCTTACCATGCACGGTGAGTTCTCTCACTGCGGTGGTGCAGTAAGGTCGTCAGCAGCCTGGCTCGGTGGTTATTGCCATACCGTAGATGGTGGTTCCTCTCACCACAGTGTCTGTGGTGAGACCGCCAGTGGTGGGATCGATGATTATTGCCATACCACAGGTAGTGGGTCCTCTCAACCTAGTGGCCGCGGTGAGACCACCAGTGATCGGCCTAGCGGTTACTGCCTCACCGTAGGAAGGCATTGGAGGGTTAACGATAGCGCAATGAAGATGGCGGTCAGTGCTGGTAGTTACTACCATACCGCGGGGTGGCCAAATGAGCTCACTGGTAGCACGATGTAGTTAGAGTTTGGGCTCGGTGATGACTTGGTGAGCTCACCGCCATACCGTGAGGCGACTCGGACAGGGGTGCGGTAGTGCGGTGGAGTCAAAGTGCAAGCCCGGATGGCTTACCTCCATGCCACAAGATGACTCAAACAGGGTAGCGGTCGCGAGGTAGAAGGTTGGGTGAGCTCGGGCGAGCTCACCGTGGCTGGGTCAAAGGAGCTCGGCAGTTGCGAGGTAAGAGCTCGAAACTCAGTTGACTGAGTTGGATAGGTTTGACCGTTTGTTAAAAGCAATGAACGAATCAAATGGCAACACGTGGAAAGTTCTATGAAATCTGATTACCAGAAGTTTTATTTCCTAATTCCGATAGAGCTACATTATCAATGCAAGGTTGACAGACATGTCTGAGATCGATTTATTGCTGCGTGACTTGATGCATGCTAAATAAGCATTGCACGTTATCATAAATGGAAAGCTTACAGGTGGATAATTTATTATCCTGATGATCGTTGCAAGTAGGGATGGGGCTGAACAGGTATGCACATGGTGTGAGATTATAAAGTAATCTCGTGTGCAGTCAGATTGATGTGTGATGAATGAAGAGAGAGAGAGGTTGAGATTGTGCGAGCGGTATTTTACCGTGAACACTTACACTCTCAGATCTGCAAGGATGTAAACCTGTGGAGGCCAAGAGGCTGGGCTAGCCGTGAGGCTGGCTGTGATAGTCATTTGTGAGGAGCTGAAGGGAATCTACATAGTATGTCATGAGGACATTGTAACTGTGTGAAGATTCTATTTTGTGTTGCTTGTATTTTTCTCCAGATGGACAAGATGTATTCACCTAAAAGAGCATAGCTCTGATTTGTATTGTAACCATTTTAGTTACTGAATAATACATGTGAGCTGAGTGTTTTGGAGGGTGGGGTTTTTTACCCAAAAGGATTTTCCCCACATAAATCTGTGTGTCCACATGTTTTGTCTTTCATGTTGTTTGATTCATGTTCTTGAATCTATGCTTGTGTTGAATATGTTATAAGTTTAGTATTTACTTCTCTCAGAGGATCAATGGGGGATCAATTATACCTGCTTCCGCTTAATGGCATAGTTGTTTATGTCTTTGAAGTGATAAAAATGAAAATCACTAAGGCACTGCTATCTTAGATGCCTATTCTATGATGACAAACTCACTTCGTATCCCCAACAAAGGGGTCTAAAACCTGTGTCAATTTTCTTGTTCTTGCCTCCAACCGGTTTTATTGTTGACTGTCCTACTTGACAGGGCTACAAGGAAGTTAAGGCCTAATGTTGTTTTGAAGATTCCATTGTTGGGAAGTTGAGGTACCCTGTTGAGTCAAGTGAATGTTGGTGTCTTAGTGGGCATATTTGAGAGAATTTATGTCAAATCACATCTTCATTGATCCACTCTACATCAGGAGGTGCACATACCAATTTTTGGTGATGCCCTAGGTGGCATTTGGAGTGTTTTTACATGAAAAAGTGAGGTTGGACAACATTGTTTTCAAGTTTGTAGCAAGTTACTCCAAAGCAGTCTTAGGTGGAATTGAGATATGTTAGAGATGACCTAGGTTGCATCAATTTCTATGAGGCATACTCTTCCCCTACCTTGTCAACCCTATGGATTTGGCAAGCTAGTGAGCTCACTAGCTTGCCAATTCGGTAGGATTGACAAAAGGTGAGTTTTGAAGAATTCAATGAATCTACCTTGAGGATTATGCAAAATTTATTTAATTATCATTTCTTGGATGTTGACAACATCTATAGGGTCCTTGTTGAGTTTTATTCTATTTTACAAGGTTGAGTTAATTGAAAGTTGATGTCTTCCTTGGCATATTTGAGAGAATTTGTGTCAATTTGTGTCTTGGGTTACCACTGCCTCTGCATCAGTAGGGGAAATCAAATATGCCTTTCTACAATTATATTAGACATTATTTCATTCTTACTCATAAATCCACATGTTTTTCCTTGAAGACAACTTTAAATGTAAACCATGAAGCATTACAACTAATTTTAAATGTAATATACACATTTAATTGAGGCATATATTAAGGAATATACGCATTTGCATGTATTAATTTCTTATAATTTTTTTATATAAAAAAATACACTAATTCAATGACAAATATTATAATAGTGATGGAAAAAAATCTTGAAAATCTTCCCATTTGTCAATACTTGTATCAATACTTGCAAGAAATAATCCTCCCATTTGCAGCACAGATCATGAAATATATTGTACTTGAGAAGAAACAAAAGGATTTTTTTCCCAGTTTCATTTCTCCATTCCACCTCAGCTGGCCCAATTATTTGCATTCCAAAATGGTTCAAAACATGTACATCCCCTGTTCCCTATGAAACACATGGGTAGTAGCCACTCTGTGGTTGTGTAGTGTCATAGGAATTTGGTCCACAAAAAACCTGCAAAAGCCTCTCAATCTTAGACATAGACTCACATAAAAATCATTAAAAGAGCAATAACTAAATAATGTCAGTCATACAACTAACGAGACCTACTATCACCTTCATGCATGCTAGATAAGGAGGTTGATTGAAGGTCCTACAATGCTGATGTGCCCCTTCACTACTTTATCATCTCTCGATGACCCTACATATAAATTTCAAATATATCACTGAGAGGCTTAACATAAAACATGTAGCATATAAGAATCTCATAAATCTATGAGATGGAAAAGAAAGAGAAGATTGACAACCAGAAAATGCACCAGCAACCGATGTTTCTCATACCACTGAACACTTGCACCACCAACCAATGTTGTTCTTTTCTGATATACTTTGGCAAACTTCAGTATTATCTATAGTCACAATAAAAAAAGGATCAATGATAGTCGTAAATGCATATGACATCAAACACTAATGGTGAAAAATCCTTATTGCAAGGTGTTGGTCCAAAAGAGTGATCAATAACATGAATTTACAAATTCAATGTGCATACTTACAAATCAATCCAGGGAACCATCTGAGTCTGCTCTACTCTTTATTGTGTCAAGTATTGCCTCGTGGTCAGACTCACACACTTTCCACAACTTCTTTTTCGCAGGTCTGCCCTTATATTTGATCAAATGAAAATTGGTGGCGACGACAAGGTTCGAGTAGTGAAGAATTTTTAGATGCATTTAGAAGTCCTCAAACAACCAAACTGCAACATTCTTAACTGGATACCTTCAAATCCATGTTCCAGTAACAACCACCAAACCTGTAGGATATTCTATATTTTCTCTTTCTATAACTGGGGACTCCAATTTATTTTTGGCCTCGATACAACGACACAGGTAATAATTTGTACCCTCTTCGTTGTCTTCATCTACAATCACCACATAAATGTGCCCTGCATTGATATGTTCATCTTGTTAGATGTATTTACTAAGCAACATAATAAAACTTGTAAGTAAGATATCTTACCTAGTTCTAGTAGGTCTGATACATGATCAAAGTCAATGGATGATTGCATCTCCGTGATCTGTAGAGCCATCGGGAGGTGATAAGTGTCAAGTGGGGTTAGAATTCCTACAAACCATTTATCAACCCACTCTATTGACTCACAATCATTCCATGATTGAAGTGTATATGCATAAAAAAATCATTCCATCTTCCTTGTATGGATAGTCCATGTACCTACATTGGAGCTTCTAAAAGAGTGTAGCTAGCTCAATCCTGTTAGTGTACAACAATCCTCATATTTTGCAATGCTAGTATCATCTACTAAATGAAAAAATCTATGAACTAAAGAATAACCTTCAGTACCTACACCCATTGCACCATTGCACCACTGGACAATTGATCTTGCATCTCTCAACTTTACACTGTTTGTGTACTTTAACTATTCTTGTGTCAGGGCTCTTTTGATACATGCCCTTGCTCCATCATGCTCCCCCTTTCCATGCCTGGCCTTTGAGAAGTTCCACATATGATGGACACCACTAATCATATGCATCTTGCTTAACTAGTAAAACATTTTGGCGTTCTTTAATTGTAGTTTACAATTATTTGACCATATAATATGCTAACTAAATGATATGCCCCTGCTAGCCAGATTAGAATAGAACATATGAAAGCAACCTTGCACAAACTCTATAGAATTTGTGCGATCATCATTGATGTAAAAGTGATACTCCCTCAATACTTTCCTATTTTCCTATGTGCTATCATTTTCCTGAATGAATTCTATTTGCACAAATATAGCAACCTGCATGGAGTTGTAGTACTGTGGTTGTAGTGTGTAGTTCTCAGCAAAGTCAACAACTGAAATGATATGACGAAGTGGAAATGTGTCCTTGCATAACTTGAACTATGAGTCCAACCATTGTGCTTTGTGTGTATGCCTTGCATAATCATAGACCACCTAATCATGGAAAATTCCCATAAACTGATACATTAGAATCTTATCACTGACCAATTCACACTTCTTTGCTTCTTTCCCATCTTTTAGACTCTATGCCACTGTCTTATATTTTCCAAATTCCACAATTTTGTCTCCAATTGTGTGTGTACTAGCCATGTGTTGGAAAACTGGAAAATGTTGCATGCCACCATAATGATCACATGTGCCATCCAAACATGATTTTTTGTAAAAAATTTGACCATCCTCTCTTTCACATAAAATGGAAGACAAAAATTTCCTTGACGATTTAGGTGGAGGCATTATGTTACATTCCTGCAAAACATTGTTAGTATGCATATCTACACATATACTTCGATAAAAATCATAATGGTTAGAAAAATCAATATGAACCCTACAACAACAAGTAGTGTGTGTGTGATTTATTTTGACATAAAAAGGCTTTATTATTTCAAAATACCTTTGCCATATTTTAATTTCAGGAAACTTCTATACAAAATCAGCAAAAAATTGGGTTTGAGTGGTATCCAAATAATGTATTGGATATGGCTCATGGTTTTTACTACCAATTCTCCTTCTTACAACATCTCTTTGATTAGGAGATTTCCTTGTGTTATCCTTCCAATAACTCACAATTAAATATCTCAAGCCTTGAGAAATTCTTGTGTCTTTCCATGGCACTCTACCCAAAAATGCCCATAACTCATTGCTATTTGGATCCTCCACTCTTTCACGCCTTTCTTTGGATCTCATTAGAGATGATGTACTTATTTTTAAAGACTTACTTGCCTTTGTAAGGTTCACCGTGTTCCTTTTTTGACTGCTTAACAATGTTATTTTCATCACATGTCGTGTGGCACAACTATCCTTCATGTGTGAGGTGGAACCCAGGCTCTCGTATGCACTCATCAAATTCTTTACAATGGAATTTTAACTTGAGTCATTCAAAACTCTTAGACCAAGAGCCTTCATGGTGGGCCTAAATTTGAGTTGCCTCATCATTTCAACAAATAGTTGGCATCTTCCACCCTCACTTAGCTTCGCAAAAAACAAACTCCATATCCTTTATGCATATCTTTGACATGTATGTTTTGGAATCTTATTAGGAATCCATTTCAAAACATTGGAATCAATATCAATCAAAAATGTAGGTTTTATATGCAAAACTCTAGGAGGAGTTCTCAAATGTAAATTTGTGTCAATATTGGGAAGGTCAACAACATCGAGGATAGATCGTGTACCTTCAATTGGAGGTGCAATTGATGACATACCTTGAGATTGACATGTAAACGATGTTGTACCTCCAACTTGAGACGTCATTTGTGGAGTGCCTTCAAATAGAGATGTGTTTCCTAATGTACTTTCAAAATGCAATGTTGTTGATGGTGTGTCTTCAATTGGAGATGTGATTTCCGATGTACCTTGAAAACCACATGTTGTTGTCGATGTGTCTTCAACTGGAGATGTGCATTGAGCTTCACCTATGGTTGATGATGTGCCCCCAACTTCAGCATCCATTCTTGTCCTTCCATGAAATTTCCTTATTTTTTCCCTTTGTTTTTCCAATTTGACATCTCTCTCAGATTGCACGGGAATTTTTGGCTATACGGGCTACAATTCCTTTGCTTCATGAGCTACATTTTTTTATTCTCTTCTCCTTGCATTTTTAACTACATGTTCTTCTGGTGTTAGAGGCTTCGGTCATTTCCTCGACATGACCTTGAATGCTAAATGTTCACCAATACACATAGAACAAAAGTAAGTAATGCATTTTATGAAAATATTGATATAGTTGATTACATTGCATTAAATATGAAACACACCAAAGCATTTTATGAAAGAAGGCAGCAAGTTGTTTGCAATTATCAAACATGTCTATGTTACACAATATTTTTCATACATAATGGAGTTAGATGTTTGTAGGGTTAGATATTAGAGTAGGGATTTTGAGTGTGTTTGAAGAGTTGGCAATTTAGCTAGAGGCTGATGTGGTACATGTAGGGAACCAAAATGAACTTGTTCAAAGATTTAGAGGAAGGCTCTTAATAGACTTACACACAACTTGATAAATTAACTTACCAAGATACACCATTTTTAATGCAGCGAGGGGTGGAAACCATTCAATACACCAAATCAATGAGAATCAATTATATTCCAAAGAAAAATAAGATGTTCAACTAAAAATCCCAACCTCTACCAAGCTTTCCCTTGTAGCATAGGTAACCTAGTTCAAGGGCCTTTTCACCAAGATTTTCCAAAACACTTGACAAACTCAGCGATGATTAAGATACCCATTTACAAGTTATTAAACATAGGTAAACCCAAAAATCAACTCCTTTGGACCAACATTGACTTCCAATAGACCCACCTTGGAAAAGGCTATTCAATTGGCTTAATTTACAAAGAGAGTACCTTTTAAACACTACATATTCACTCAAAATCCTCAAACAGTAGTATTTTATGTGTCAAAACCTCCAATTTCCTGATTTGTTTCTAGGTCCAAGACCTCTAGACCCCTAATACACCAAACCCTCAATTTCAAGCAAACTACTTGGGGTTTTAATGAAACTCATATCTCTCAGACCTACCAAACCCATACAAAGTTCCAAACACACTTACTATACCCTGCACATCGTGAATAATACATTACATGGATAGTCCTTCCCACATTTTGTCAAAACACCACTTGAAGCCCTATTTTTCACCATGAAAAGACCCTGCTACAGTCCTAGAACATCATCCTAAACACCCAAACTTGACCCCACAAAATTCTAGATAGGTTAGGCATGTATTTGAAATGTTAGAGGACCCATTCCACAAGTTACAGTAGGCAGAAAAAATGTAATGGGTCGAATTACATAATGAAACCCTTCAATCAAAGAACACTATGAAAGTAGGTAGCAACAGTAAAAACAATATAACTTTCACTATACAAAGAGTTAGAACCTCTAAATAGGTGAAAATGAAAGATAATTCATTAATATACAACATCCAGCTAGTTTCATATCATCTTAGAGTCTTTACAGGTCATACAACAACAATAAAAGTGAGAGAAACTAGTAAATTTCTAGAAAATAGCATTCTTCTTGATTAAAAAATGGGGTACAAATCAACCAACAACCTCTCCTTCAAGGCATTGAAGTTTATTATACATATTTTGATTTCATTCCAACTCCCTCAAACTCTGCAACTTTTTCATCTTTTGGCAACTTTTTTTACCACATTTAGCCAAATTACAAGCTATGACACAACTAAACTCCCTTAGCTCCAAATACATTATAAAATGGTCTAATTGACCTTACTGAACACAATATACTCAACATTAAGGGTGATCCCACAATAGTGGTTTATAATTATTGGCCAAACTGGACACTGCAATTATTATTTTTAATAAAATCTTCATATTTGGGAACCTATAGTGGCTAAACCGTGAGGAATTTGAAGATGATGCAAACTAGAGTCTCATCACATTTTGTCTGTAGATTCTAAAAATATTTTTTTCAAAATTTTTGGAATCAAATTGCACTCATTTTTCCATCTCCCACGAAAACTATATTTTTTCAAAAAACAACATTTTAAAAAAGTGACACTCACCGTTTACAACATAATGTTTTTTGTATGAAGGATAAAATTCTAATTTTTTAGAAATTTAGATTGGTAACTACAATATCTACCACTTTAATTTGGTCTCATAGTTTTTTATTGAATATTTTTTCCTTAATCAAGTTTCAAAGTCAAACCAATTGCAATTCAGACATAGGTGGACTGTATACAACATAACTTTTTCTGTATGTATCGAAATTCAATTTTATTTTTTTTAATGGATCAAGGAAATCAATACCCAGCATGAACATATTTTAAAAAAATATATTTAGATCATTTTCTATTTTTCCACATGTGCAAAATAGAGAACTCGATTTTTCAATGAAAAACCTATGTTTAATAAAACTAAAAACACACATACATAATAAAACCAAACCATATTAAAATTATATTCGTTGGATAGCTCATTCTGAGGAATACCATATTCCAGTTGGGTCTGTGAAGTCTCCTCCATTTTCATCCTCAACTCGAACTTCGAAGGGTGAAAATCAGGAGTTTTTTTGTGTCAAAGGGTGGGAAGGTCTGAAAAAGGGGGTTTGAGCGAACCTAATGGGTTCGCTCAAACCCCCAGGGGTTCACTCGAACCCTTGTTCATTCGAACCAAGGGTTCACTCGAACCCTTTTTCGATCGAACCAGGGTTCGATCGAACCTCCTTTCCACAATGGGAAATGTGAGTTCCCACATGCAAAGTGGTTCGCTCGAACCCTAGTTCGACCAAAACCCTTTTGGGTTCGGTCGAACATTGAGTTTGCTCGAACCCCTCAAAATGATTTTTTTTTTGCATGGGTGAGGTTTTTGGAAGTTTCCCTTCCTCACTCAAATTGCAAACCACTTTTGTGGGTTCACCGTTAACTAAAATCCTAGCATTTGACCATCCTCACTAAAGATGAACTTTTTGACAAGATTGAACTTACAAGGTGCTCCTACACCAGAGGCCTGAAACGTTGATTTTGAATAAACCCTCCTTGTTTCAAGAATAGAAAGGCCTAGAGCAAGGGTTTAGTGTTTAGATGCATTAGAGAGGGTTCCGGTTTCTAAGATATGATAAGATATGAACAATTTTCTCTGTTGTGAATGCTACAAGGAAGTGAATGCGAATTTGTTATTTCAACATTGAATTGAAGTTTATGAGATTGAAGATTGTTTGAAACTGATCTAATTATGATTGTTGAAGGTTTTGTCTCCCTACTCTACATCACAAACCTAGGGTATAAGTTGTTGCCACCTAAATGAAAACTAGAGAATCTTGTGTTTATTGTTCTCAAAACCAATTTTTTTATTGTCAACGAAGTCATGAAGAATATGAATTCAAAGAAGGGTTTGTGATGCTATATCTTATAATTATTCACTATTTCTTTGTCAATGAGGTAGAAAGACAATAAGCATTCTCAATTGTATAAAATTTCCCATTTTTTTTAATTTATTAGAAAGGTAAATGGTATGAATGAATGGAAACTTGCATTAACAACTATGTCAACTCACTTCAATTTACCTAAGCACATGTGATGAAGGTGATTTTTTTATGAAACACAAAAATTAATGGACACTTGCATTAACATTGATGAAAGCTATTAGGTTTTCCAAATTAGCTGAAAATAAAAGTTTTCCAAATTAGTTGAAAAAAAATGAAATAGAGTAAATTCCACTAGCCATGTTGGAAATGGACTACTATAAGCAATGCAAATAGAATTCATAAGTAAATCTATGTTAAGTAAATGTCATGTTTTTCATTTTTTTGTTCTTCAAACTCATAAAAATTAAACTTTTTATGCAAAACTCATCTAATTCAATGTTGAATTCTATGTCCAATTGTTATGATTAATAAAATCATTAAAGAAATTTAGTTTATATTGTCAAAAATAATCAAATATACTAAATATAAACATTTCAATATTACAAAAATAAATATATTACCTCAAATAATGTAAAATGATGTAGAAACTTCAAAGTGTCTTCTTCTACGTTGTCTACCATGCAGATTGGTGGTAAAAAGGTGATGGATCAAGCATAGATTGGTACAATATGAAGTCAACTGCATAAAAAAAGGCGTTTCTAACTTGGATAAAGCATTGAACCAGAAAAATATAGGAGATTGTGGGCTTGAATCATAGGGTCAACCCTTATTTTACCGTTTCAAGGTAAAACACATTTGGCACTCGCCAAATATGTTGTTTTGAAAAGGAGAGACCTGAGAGAGAGGGAGAGAGACAAAGTGGGAGAGAGATAAAGGGAGTGAGAGAGAGAGGGAGTGGGAGAGAGAGAGAGAGAGAGAGAGGAGGGGTAGGAGGGAGAAACTTGAGAAAGAGAGAGAGAGGGGGTGGGAGAGGGGGTGGGAGGGAGAAACCTAAGAGAGAAAGAGAGGGAGAGAGGGTGGGAGGGAGACACCTGAGAGAGAAGGAGAGGGAGTCAGAGTGGGAGAGAGGGGGTGGGAAGGAGAGACCTAAGAGAGTAGGGTGGGAGGTAAGTGAGGCCTGACAAAGAAGGATTGTGAGAGAGGGCATTCGAGTGACACAGATTAGTCTAGGTAGCATGGGAGGGAGTGAAACCCAACAAAGAGACACTTGAGAGGGAAATAATTTATTCAGTTATGGTGGGGGGAAGACCTGAGAGAGGGAGTGGGAGAGAGATGGAGTGGGAATCTTAAACCGTAAACCCTATACAATACAACCTTAAACCCTAATCCCTCAACCCCCATACCCTCTTAATCCCTCAACCCTCAACCCTTAAACCCTAATCCCTCAACCCCTCTACAATCTTAATTCCTCAACCCTTAAAACCTAACCCCTCAACCCCTATACCCTCTTAATGCCTCAACCCATCTACTCTCTACCCTTAAACCCTAATCCCTCAACCCATATACCCTCTTAATCCCTCAACCCTCAACCCTTAACCCTTAAACCCTAATCCCTCAACCCCCATAACCTCTTAATCCCTCAACTCCTATACCCTCTTAATCCCTCAACCCTCAACCCTTAAACCCTAATCCCTCAACCCCTATAGCATCTTAATCCCTCAAACCCTCAACCCTCAACCTTTAAATCCTAATCCATCAACCCCTCTACAATCTTAATCCCTCAACCCTTAACCCTCAACCCTCAAACCCTAATCCCTCAACCCCCATACCCTCTTAATCCCTCAACCCTTAAACCCTAATCCCTCAACCCCTATACCCTCTTAATCCCTCAACCCTCAACCCCAACCCTTAAA
>CM021107.1:147924198-148050326 GCA_007115665.2 Sequoiadendron giganteum | reverse complement strand
CTCTTGATCCCTCAACCCTCAACCCTCAACCCCTAAACCCTAATCCTTCACCCCTATACCCTCTTAATCCCTCAACCCTCAACCCTCAACCCTTAAACCCTAATCGCTCAACCCCTATACCCTCTTAATCCCTCAACCCCTCAACCCTCAACCCTTGAACCCTAATCCCTCAACCCCTCTACAATATTAATCCCTCAATCCTTAATTCTCAACCCTTAAACCCTAAGCCCTCAACCCCTATACCCTCTCAACCCTCAACCCTTAACCCTTAACCCTTAAACCCTAATCCCTCAACCCCCATACCCTCTTAATCCCTCAGCCCTCAACCCTTAAACCCTAATCCCTCAATCCCTATACCCTCTTAATCCCTCAACCCTCAAACCTTAACCCTTAAACCCTAATCCATCAACCTCCATACCCTCTTAATCCCTCAACCCCTCACCCTTAAACCCTAATCCTTCAACCCATATACCCTCTCAATCCCTCAACCCTTAAACCCTAATCCCTCAACCCCTATACCCTCTTAATCCTTCAACCCCTCAACCCTCAACCCATAAACCCTAATCCCTCAACCCGTATACCCTCTTAATCCCTCAACCCTCAACCCTTAAACCCTAATCCCTCAACCCCTCTACAATATTAATCCCTCAACCCTTAAACCCTAATCCCTTAACACCTATACCCTGTTAATCCCTCAACCCTCAACCCTTACACCCTAATCCATCAATCCCCATACCTTCTTAATCCCTCAACCCTCAACCCTCAACCCTTAGCCCTTAATCCCTAAACCCTCTACTTGAGAGAGAGAGAGGGAGAGGTGGTGGGAGGGACATACTTGAGAGAGAGGGCGAGGGAGAGAGAGAGGGAGAGAGAGAGAGGGAATGAGAGAGGGAGGGAGTGGAAGAGAGATAGAGGGAGTCACTGTGAGAGGGAGAGGGTGTAGGAGGGGGAGACTTGACAAAGAGAGAGAGGAAGATGGGGTAGGAAAAAGATAGTTGATAGAGAGAAAGAGGGAGAGAGTGTGGGGAAGAGAGACCTGAGAGAGAGGGAGAGAGATAGAGGGAGTGAGAGAGAGGGAGAGAGACAAAGTGGGAGAGAGATAGAGGGAGTGAGAGAGAGAGAGGGATAGAGACAAAGTGGGAGAGAGATAGAGGGAGTGAGAGAGAGAGAGGGAGAGAGATAAATTGGGAGAGAGATAGAGGGAGTGGGAGAGAGAGAGGGAGTGGGAGAGAGAGAGTGAGAAACATAGAGACATAGATAGAGAGAGTGAGAGAGAGAGGGAGGGAGAGGGGTGGGAGGGAGAAACCTAAGAGAGAGGGTGGGAGGGAGACACCCGAGAGAGAAGGAGATGGAGACAAAGTGGGAGAGAGGGGGTGGGAAGGAGAGACCTAAGAGAGTAGGAGAGAGAGGGAGTGAGAGATAGAGGGATGGGAGAGATACAATGAGTGAGAGAGAGACTTGAGATATGGAGAGGGGGTGGGAGGGAGAGGGAGTACTCGGGATAGAGGGATTCGAGAGAGATGGATAGAGAGAGAGAGATAGAGAGAGAGGGGGTGGGGGGAGATACCTGAGATAGGGGTAGAGAGAGAGTGTGGGAGGGGGTGGGAGAGAGATATCTAAGGGAGAGGGAGAGAGAGAGGGAGAGAGATAGAGGGAGTGAGAGAGAGAGGATGTAGGAGAGAGATAGAGGGAGTGAGTGAGAGAGACAAAGAGAGGCTTGAAAGAGGGAGAGGGGGTAGAAGGGAGATACTTGAGAAACGAAGAGGGAGGGAAATTTGGTGGGAGGGAGAGACTTGAGAGAGAGGGAGAGGGAGAGAGAGTGGGAGAGAGATAGAGGGAATGAGAGAGAGAGGGAGAGGTGGTGGGAGGGAGATACTTGAGAGAGATGGAGAGGTAGAGGAGAGAGATAGAGGGAATGAGATAGGGAGGAGTGGAAGAGAGATAGAGGGAGTGTGAGAGGGAAAGGGGTAGGAGGGGGAGACTTGACAAAGAGAGAGAGAGGAGAGGGGGTGGTTGGAGATACTTGAGAGAGAGAGAGAGAGAGGGAGAGGGTGGGGGAAGACCTGAGAGAGAGGGAGAGAGACTGAGTGGGAGAGAGTGAGAGAGAGGGAGTGGGAGAGAGAGAGGGAGTGTGTGAGAGAGAGAGAGGGGGGGGATGGAGATACCCGAGAGAGAGTGAGAGAGAGAGAGGGAGAGATATAGAGTGAGTGAGAGAGAGGGAATGGGAGAGAGATAGAGGGAGTGAGTGACAGACCTAAGAGAGGGAGAGGGGGTAGGAGGGAGAGACTTGAGAGAGAGAAACAAAAGAGAAAGATAACAACCTAAGAGAGGGAGATGGATTGACAGAGAAAAAAAGACCAAAGAGGGAGAGAGAGAGAGGGAGAGTGAGAAAGGGGGTTGGATTGAGATAGATTTATTTAGGTACCTATGTGTGAGGGAAAGAGACATGAGAGAGGGGATTGGATTGAGAGAGTAGTCTAGGTCATGTGGGAGGGAGTGAGACCTGAGAGATAGAGACTTCAGAGGGATAAAGAGTTATCCAGTTACGGTAACGAGTTAGAGAAGGTATGAAGGTAAAACCTCGACTATCCATCTACAATCATAAACTGTGCAATCTAAGCATTATCAAAGTTGTTCACCAAAGAGGGGAAATTTTGGTTCTGTGTAAAGCAAGCCATTTGGTGCTCGCCAAATGGCCTGCCTTGGACGTGTTAATTGACAGGATTTTCCAAATTTCCTCATATTTTTGTATGTGCTCCCTGTCTCATTTGCATGTCTTTCAATGCAAGTTTATTAAAAGACCGTGATAGCGTTAACCTCTCTTAACTATCTAAATATTAAGAAAAAAATCATTTTGATTTAGTTAAGGTTTTGATCCATGGCTTCTATTGTAAATGCCTCCGTTGTCAAAAACCAATATGTGCTAGGTTTAGGATAGATTTTGACCCGTTCATTGAAACATGAAACAAATTACATTTTTTGAAACTAGAGTCCATTCTACACATGATGAAAAAAAAGAATCAATTTTTGATTAGTTTGCAAAAAAAATTGGGAGGAGAATGCTCAAATTTCAGCTTTTCAGGATGTGTCCACTTTGAAAATTCATTAAATATTATATATTCATTAAAAACATTATCTGAAAGAATGAGGATAAACTAAATGGTGTTAGCTAATTTCTCATGGTTGGAATTTTTGAAATTCTAAAAAAAATTCAATCAAAAATGAGGGAGCCCTCAGGCACTATGCTCTTTTTCTTGATAAAAATAGGACCTTTTTTGCCTCCCCCAGCTTTTTGAGACCCTTAATCTTCATTAATTTCAAAAAAATATAGTAGCTTAGAAACTAGACTCGGAGCACTTCAACTTTTGTTCTTGCTGCATCTTGAAATTTTGAGCATAACTATCTTTATTTTCTCATGCAAATCAGATTTTGCTGATTTCAGAAGAAAAAAAAAAAAGAGTGGCATCTTAAGAGCCAAAAATGTGTCATAGATTGGTGCACTTACCCATTAGATCAGTTCTTAAACATTTTATTTTATTTCTAGTCTATAACTCAACCATCACTTTAAATTATTTAAATCAACCGAAAACTTTAGATTTACACTTTAAAAAATATACCCATACATCCTTATACTATAATCATCAATAAATAAAACATAATATGTGGATTTACCAATTGAAGAAACATCTACAAGACCAAAGACATCAGAATGAATTTAAGATCCAATACACAGAAATATTAATGAGAACTTGAGTAAAACTGAATGTGGTTTGTTTTCCATAAATCAAATTCAAGATTAAATAAGACAAACCTTTAAAAAAAAAAATCAAGGTCCTTAGACCCTTTTCTCCAATGTGGCCAAGTCTCTTGTGTCATAACATATTTTTCTCTGCAGGTAACTTTGTTTTAGAAAAAACGGCACCCTTGGGTACCCAAAATCCATGACCATCTACTAAAGGTGAAATCCTCACTTCTTCCATAGATTTTATTTTCACATAAGTACTATTGCACTCAGTAGTTCATGCATCAAGCTTATACATTGTTCCATATATACCACCTCTAGTAATCAACATAGCACCTTAGACCATCCTGCATCCTACTTCAAAAAATACTACCTGCACAATTGCATCTATTAGTTTTCTCACAAATAACAAATTTTTTGCTAAACCAAAGATATGCAACACACCATTAATCCTTTTTATGCTACCATTAGGAAATTTGATTTTAAATTTACCTCAACCAACAATGTCTAAATGAGAATCATCACCCAAGTGCACCTTACCTCCATCAAATTCTTCATATTTAGAAAACCAATCTCTATTAAAGGTCATATGGAAAGATGCACCTAATTCAATTAACCATGCATCATTACTTGCAAGAGTTGCCAAAGTTCTAATGAATGTATAACCATCTTCCTTCTCAGACTCAGAATCAAAATCAAATTTCTTTTTTTTCTTCTTCTTTTCTTCTTTGTAGTCCTTATGAACATGTCCAGGCTTATTAGAGTTCTAGCAAATAACTTTGGACTTTCTAGGAGACTTGGATTTGTCACGCTTCTCATTCTTCTTGCCTTTTTGCTTAGGTATTCCATGAACATTTAGGGCCTCCTTGGAACTAATGGCTACTATTAGAGTAAAGGTCTTAACTTAATTATGTTGATTAAGTTACCTTTATTCCCTTCTTAAGATTTCACGTTAGTTTGCATAAAGTGACATTTAATAATTATATTAATTATTAAATGTTATCCTATTCCTATTAGGGTTTTATTAGGGTTTGCATGATCTCCTTTTTATAAGGATTGATCCCATTGTATTTCATATCAATTCATTCTCTCATTCTCTCTTATATATACATTTTCAGTTTTCAGAGAACCCTTGCTTGTTTGTCTCCATCTCTTCTTTTGTGACAGGTTATTTGCATGCAGGTGACCTTCGAGGTTTGTGGTGTTGTATTTTCTCAACTCCTACACAAATTTAACCCAGCATTGGTTTTTTCCCTTTTTGGAGCTAATTTATTCCGGAGGCCGTAACTTGGGCATATGATATCATTTTTTGGCAAACGAGATATCATCGGAAAGATGGTTTTCTTATCTTTTTAGTGGTGTGGTTCTCATCACTTCTTTTTTCTGTTGGTACATTCTACAGCTAGTTGAAGACAAAGGGGCTATTTTTAGTCTCAAGCTCATATCTTTTGATCAATTTCTCCGTTTTTTCACAATCTCAGCGACGTTGGAACCTTATTTTTGAGCTCTTCAGTTTCATCCATGCTATTTTTCCAGATTTCACTCCAAGTATATTTTATTCAATTATTTGTGTTTTCACACTTTGGTGGATTACCTAGACATATTTGCTCTTGGAAACTTTTTGTTTGCATGGGATGCTTTGTTCTTGGCTGTTATTCATGTATTTCCAGCATTTTGTTTTTTTTGGACATTTTGAGCATCATTTGTAAGCTATCTTTTATGTAAACGCACTAAGATAAAGTGCCACACTATTGTACATGCATCTTTTGGAGATTTTGCACATAAGGTTGTGCCATATTTTGTACTCGCACTGATATTATAAAGTGCCATGAGGGGTTGTGTAGTTTGCCTTTTTTTTGCCATCACATCTTTTTCCGGTGAGTATCCCTCCACGACGACATTGAATCCATACCATGGGGGGTTGTGTAGTTTTCCTTTATTTTCCATCACACCTTTGTCTAGTGAGTGTCCCTCCACGACGACCATGGATCCATATGATTCCAGCCTCATGCATGTGTGTTTTGTTTTGCACACCACTTTTTCAGTTGCAGGTGCTATCTTGCGCACTTTCAGATGTTTCTTCTCCTTCATGCACTACAAGGTGTTTCACATCATTTCAGTGGATCTATCAAGCTCTCCCAGTTTCGCATTATGGGTGGGTTATTATATTGTTCGTGCTAATTATTCCTTGGTTTCACCTTGGAAGGAATCTTCCATTCTTAGTTGATCAGTGTTTCAGACTATTGGTTCTTGTGCCATTTGTATCTTCATTCCAGGTGTTTTCCTTTGTTTGCCATCTGATTCGAGTAGTGTTGTATGGGCACTTATGCAGATTATTGTCTCCTTGTTCCTGATCATCCTATCTTCAGCGGAGGTTCTTCAGCACCATAGCAGTCATCTTTCGATAGTTGTTTGCAGCTTCTTCTGCTTCAGTGATGTCTCTTCTTGGCTTTCTTCTTCTCTTTTTGGAGTAGAGCTTTTTCCCATGAGGTTTTCTCTATTTCTCCATTTTATAGAGATTTGGTTGTATTTGGGTACTTGATCTGGCCTAGTTGTCGGGACCCATGTTTGCCTTCTTGCATTGTAGTTACCTTTACTTTTTTGCATTTGTTTGTAGTTGCACTGTTGCTCATCTTAAGGGGGGGTGTTAGAGTAAAGGTCTTAACTTAATTATGTTGATTAAGTTACCTTTATTCCCTTCTTAATATTTCACATTAGTTTGCATAAAGTGACATTTAATAATTATATTAATTATTAAATGTTATCCTATTAGGGCTTCTATTAGGGTTTTTCCTATTATGGTTTTATTAGGGTTTGCATGATCTCCTTTTGGGGACGCTTCCCTCAAGCCCCCACCAAAGCACGTTGCCCCTAGACCCTATTCGGGGTGATGATCCCTTTGGACTGCTCGTTAGGAGGGGATCCCCCACACCCCCCCCCATCATCGTCAAATGAATAGTACCTTATCTAATTGCAAGGTTGAGACACATTTTCTCAACATATCGAAAGGGAACACATCAATTGCCAAAACTAGGACAAGGCTAACTAACTTCTTTCCCTCACTAAGTGCGAGACAAGGATGAGCCGATATAGGTGATGAGAATGAGCTCCTTGTGATAAAGAGAATGATTTTCAATGAATGTATAACATGTAATAGTGAGGATATTAAGACTACAAAAGTTACATGGCAAGGAGCAAAATGCATGCTTCTTTAGTCAAGTTTGATTCTTAGAGGGTGCAAACTTCTTCAATACTTTGTTTAAAGGACAAAAGTTGTCAACATAATGGCCAAAGAATCTATGATAAGCACAATATGGCTCATTCTTATTAGTTTTTCTTTTAGTCAAGATTGCACATTTAGGTGGTAATTCGATTAGTTGCCAACATAAAAGAGTATAGAAAATTGTCTCAGTTTTGGATAGTTGTAATGAGTTATAAAGAGATTCAAGAGGTTCCTACAACTATTGTAACCTAATATTTTTATGTCCATGCATCCATTGTTTCTTCTTGTTTAGTTTAATCAATATTTCATCATCACTTTATTCTTCTAACTACAAACCCTTTCCTTTTTTAGAAAAGGATGTGTTACGAGGTGTGAAGTGATCAAAATTTGTTGGTTCTTTTCTCTTATGCATGGGAGATGTGTAGTAATGAGGTTGAGGAGGAGGAAAATTCTATTGAATGATATGGACCAAAGAGAACATGAATTATATCCCTTCTTCATGTTAAACATTGTTCTTAGGTTCCCTATGAGAGGAATGACATTGCTAGCAATAGGTTTGGTTCTCATAAAGTTTTGTAAATTTTTTAATTCTTTATCTAGCCTCCTTATGTTTTCATGTGGGAGATTAGCAATATAATGCACATTATTTGTAGGAAGTCATGGGAAATGAGGTATGCATACTATGGTCCATAAAGGGTTGATTATCAATACTATTAGAAAGAGAGTTAGAAAACCCAAGATCCACAATCTGAATGGTGTATCATGGGATGACATGAGCCTCAAACTACATCTCACAATAGTATTGCTAATATTAAACAAATTTGTAAAGCTCATACAAGGTTTACTGATCCAGGTGGATCTTCAGGACCTGAAATTGAAGTGTTCCAGTTTCTCTCAGAAGTAGTGCCATTGCGTAGAGCACAAAATTCTGAATCCGGCGCAACTTGAACGGGCGAAAAAGGAGTCCGTTTGCTCAAGTTACGCGCAGTCAAAGTTCGGTCAAAGGTTGGTCAACTCAGCTATCAGGGACGAGAAAAAAAGTTGAAAATTCATCATCACCAAATTGGTCGAAGTTGACGTCATTGCGAAGAGCTCGTCGTCACGATTCCAATGGTGTTCGTTTTGTGCAAATCGGACGTCGTGTGAGCAAGTTAGAGCCAGTCAAAGTTTTCGGTTGACCAAGGTACAAGTGGTATGGTTGCTGACGTCAGCATGACGTCATCCTGCTGACTTGGCAGCAGGGTCATCGTATGGATGATGACGTGGACCAATGGGGGCTTGACACGTGGCAGTCTGTACGATCCGTACACATGACGTGGCGTGGTGACATGTCTGATGACGTCAACAAAGACTACGAATTGGGCGATGACACGTGTCCTGATGACGTGGCAGTTGGCTGTGTTTGTCCGGAAAATCCCTGGTTGACACATGGCTTGTCGGTGGTCGGCAATTTTGTCGGTTTGTTTTAAGAAAAATTTTGTGGGGCTCGACCCCATGACCTCCCCGGAAATAGCGGACGGTTGAACCATTGCACCGTCGGCTGATGCCTTTACCAAATATAGGTGGCCGTTTGTTTTGATATAAATTTTGTTTTATAACGGTTTTAAAAGAACCGACGGTCGGGAGTTGAACCCGGAACCGCCGGGCTCCCAAAAGGTTTTATTACCGTTGATCCGCGAAACTCTTTCAACTATATAACGGGCTCGGGTTAGTTTTGTTAGCTTTTAGGCCCGAATGCCTAAAGCAAAATAACCAATTATTGGTTATTAAAAACAAACCCCTAACCTCAATAGCCCAAAAATGATAAAGAATGAAGGGCTTAGAATATTTAGAAAGGGGATTTTGTTTTTATTTTTTATTTTATTGGGAGATGGAGTTGTTTTTAGGAGATATGGGGAAATTTTGTAAATCATATGGTTTTCTACCATATCGGGTAAACTTCAAGTATAAAAGAGAGGAGTCTTGGAGTGTTTTTCATCATCCATTAGTTGATCATCACTTCCTAAGTTGATCCATTAGTTGATCATTCTCCGTTGTATCCCTTTCTCTTGGTCTTTGAGAGACTTTTGTGAGAGAATTTTTTAGAGGGAATTAGGAGAATATTTGAGTTGTGATGTATTATTGATGTTTTGAGTCTTGTAGTAGATCCTATTAGGCAAAGTCAGTTTTCTTCCTCTTTGTTAGTCATCCCTAGCCTTGAGAGCTTTTGAGAGGGGTGTGAGTCAGAGACTTTTTATATGACTTTGTGGAAAGGCTACAAGATATTGTAAAGCAGTGTTACAAGAGGCTCGTGGAGATTGTACTGCGTTTCAGAACATTTCAATACATTGGTCACTCGATTGAGCTCGACCCGGAGACGTAGTCACGTTGTGGCGAACTCCGTAATCAATTGGTGTCTTCTTGTCTCTCTCTTGATTCTATGTTTTGAATTCCTTCTGATTAATGTTCCTGCTACTTCATTGTTGATGTCTTTATTCCTTTGTTCATAATCACTTAAGCAACATTTGTCATAGATCCCTTCCGCTATACGGATCATTTGCAAACTTAGTGTACAAACCCAAAATGTAAAGAGGCTTAAAATGCAATGTGTAAATGCAATTTTCAGACTCTAAACAAGGTAATTTTTTTTATTACACTATGCAACAATCTGAAAATGAAGTCTTGCAAATTCAATTTTGAAATTTGGCAATGCACTAAATGTTCCAAATTAAGCTAGATATGATGAAATTGACAAAACCAAAACTCAACAAATTGAAACAAAAATCTGATAGCAACAAAAACAAGAATAGAAATGAAGATTTTAATTTCTAGAATGTAGATTAAGGCCTGATCAAGGACTCATTCTCCCTATGCTGAGTGGGACATAGATGAGGTTTTTGAAACTGATTTTTATATATTTTTTGGTGTTTTCCAATGGTTTTCAAATTTAGGTTTGCTATAGCAAGATTCAGTTTGATTTTTTGTAGAATGCAATGTGAAATTTGAGTGCAAAATGTGGCAAAATAATGACCTAAATGACCTAGTTTGATATGCAATTTTTTGTTTCAATTATCAAATGCAAGTTAATATGATGTATATGATATGCAAGATGACTATTTTTTTGTGTTTTTCAAATTTAAAGAATGCAAACTAGAAACCCTAAATGAAATCTAATTCAATGCAAATGAATGAAAAATCTAAATCTAAGATGAAAAGGACTCCAAAATCAAAAAAATACAATGCTCAAAAAGTCGGGTTCACCATAATGAAATGAAGGGAAAAGGTCACCAAAATGAATTAATAAGATGATGAACCTAATTTTAACTATTGTTTCATTCAATTATGAGGGCTATAATGCATAAATGAGTTATAGAAATCAATCCTAACCCAAATACCAGTAAAAAGGAAATTTTTAAGAAGGTCAAATTTTGTGTACCTATTGTAAAAAATTATTTTTCGGTCCTCACTGAGGACTCATTTTCCCTATCACAAATGGGTCCTAGATAGGGTTCTGGAAATTCAATTTCTAGGTTTTGTACTTCAATGTCTACACTCCCAAATCCTAGTAAGAGATTGTTAGAAACCCGAAAAATAAACCTTGTAGCTTATTTTTTGTGATTTTGAAAGAAAGGTGACAAATTTGACAACTTTTCAATTTTTCTCTCCAATTGATCTTCAACCTAAAACCTACAATCATACATCAAGGGAGAAGAAAAATTATATCTTTTTAGGGAATCGGGGTTTACCTTGGTCAAACCCTATTTTGGTAATTAAACCTTGAAATGAAACAATGCATAAAAGGAATTATGAATGAATACCAATATGTAAGAACTCACCAAACATCAATTGAAACCTTAGAGTACAATTTACAAACTTGAATGAAGTGGCCTCAATGGATATAGATCTTGATCATAAAACATGATTTGAAAAAATATTTGAATAGGATCTCCAATGCTACATCAACACATTGGCTCAACAACGAGCATGATGCATTATGCCTTTGACATGATGATATGACATTTTTTTGCTATACTATTCTTCAATAAATCTTCCCTTGAATGCCTTAGAAATTCTCTTGTGAACTCTTGATCTCATAAGCTTTCTTTTAGGATGCTTGCATAAGAATTCTTCTAGCTTGAAAACTCTAGAATGAACTTAGTGAAATAACCTTATATTTATACATATCTTATCATTAAATATCAAAATTCAAATATCACAAGCCGACATCAAATCCAGGATTTGAAACCATTAAAATACTGCTAAAATAATATTTCAAGGGGGGATCTTAGGTTTAATTGAGGACCCATTCACGAATGGGTCCTAGCTCAATTAACTAGGACACACTTCGGGGATTGTGAAATGTTATGTGAAAATAGGGTCCTAGGACCTAGTGAGGACCCATTCTCCATGTGGTGAATGGGTTCTAGGTTACTAACCTAGGATGCACACATTCAAAAATTAATTGTTCTGTAATATCATTTATGAATGTGGGGTTTTATCCCTCAAAATCTACAATTAATTAGGCTTGGATTTGAATTAAAGGGGCCAATTAAGCTCAGTTAACATCAATTAATTAATAAAGCCCTAGATTAGTGTGAAAGTGTAAAGATACACTTTACAACACCTTAAACAAGGCACAATTAAGTCAATTTAGTCTAAAAGGGCCCTAAAATTAATATGAATGTGTACAACACATTACAACACTAAATCAACGCAAGTGTGTTAGGTTCATTTTAATATTAATTATTCATTCCCAAACTAAGGAAAAGGGGATACTTTTTCCATTACTACAATTAGTAAAACCAATATTTGATTTTCCATCCCAATTGGTTCAAGTTATTATCGATATAAAAAAATTCATCCCAAATTTCACTTTCATGTTTATTGAATCATTGTTTATCCCTTATGTCACTATAAACAAGTATATCAAAATACATACATAGCAATTTGAATACAACATGAATGAACAAATATCAAGGAGAAAATATCCTTAATTATTAGGACATAAAAAGCCATTTTTCAAAGATTATTATACACTCAAAACACTCAAGTTATATTATTCTTTGGTATCATCATGTCTTTATATTACTATAATCTAATACAACTAGAATGTTATGACAAATTCTTACGAGTTATCATTCAAAGTATTGTCTTATAGCTTCTACATATATATCATATTGGTTTAATAATATGAATATGATTGCACTTGGCTACATTCATTATGCATCAATTAATAATAATGATTCTTTATTTACACTAAAGATGTCAAAAATGGAATTAACTGGAAGTATATTTTATTTACAATATTTTTTCTAAATATAATCTTCATTTAAATATATAGAAAATATGGTAAGATAATTCACATGACAGAACTAATCTCCATTTCTTATTGATGATACATATAGAATTCATTATAATGCCAATGACAAAAGACTCTCACACCGAATGAACGTGACGAACAAAATGCTAAGAAAAGAGAAAGAATGAGGCTAATTCATGAAAGTAGGAAATTGAGTATCATAAAAGAAGACATAACATCATTTCCAATTGAAAATGAACATGAGACATTCACTCAAGCTAAGAGATAAAATTAGTTGGTGACATAGACAATGAATATAAAACCTTCATGGAATGAGGAAATTGAATCTTTAATTTGGAAGCATCAATATTTTGCATCTCAAGTTGAAGGCATGTCATCTTTTCATTATCAAGAAGAAGGCACGTCATCTATCACATCTCAAGTTGGGGGCACGCAATATTTCACATCTCAAGTTAAGAGTACACCCTATTTTCCATCTCAATTTCATGTATGTAATCTATCTCATCTAATTTTAATATTAAATAAATTCCTAATTTTGAGACAAGTTTACCATTGAGAATACCTCCTATAATTTTGCATAGAAAGCCTAATTTTTTATTAATACTGATGAGAAAATTTTGAAGTTGTTGGTTGATAAGATTCCAAGTATACTTGCCAAATGTATGCCAATAAGATATGGAGATTATTTTTTAAGAAGTCAAATGAAATTGAAATATTTCAATTATCTATTGAAATGATTAGAAATCTAAAAGTTAGGCCCATTATGAAAATTCTTGGCCTAAGAACATCATATGATTCAAATTTAAAATTTATTATAAATAATTTAATGAGTGCATGTGAGAGTGTGAGTTCCACTTCACCCACCAAAGATAGTTGTGTGTAGATGTTTTTACCAAGTCTAAAGTGCAAAACGAAATGAAATGCAAATAAGGAAAACACAAACAACACCTCGAGATTAGGCCTAAGTTGAACTTGAAAAAAATACAAGAAAATGAGTGATATTACCTTTTCCAAGTTGATTGGCTGGTTGGCCCTATTGATTATTCGATTTTGTGTGCTCCTTCAATGGAAAATAGCATAAAATTGGATGCAAAACGGAGTAGAGATGATGAGGAATGCAATGGTGCAAGTGGTTATTTTGATGAGTGTTGTATATGGATGCAATGTGAGCTTGAAAGTTGAAGCAATGGAGGATGAGTGCAAGTACTTCAATGCTTGAGAGTGCAAAGTTGAATGTTGATGAATGAATTGGTTCTTGTGGTTAGGGTTGTGAAATGGCTAAGTGTTAGCTATTTAGCCAAGGAGACATGAATGAATGGTCAAGATTCATTCTTGGCCAAGGAAAAGAGATCAAGGGTGGAGATCAAAGGTTGACCAAAAGGAATTAAAAATTCCTTTTTTTTTGTGCATGGAGAAGACAAAAGGAATAAAATATTCCTTGGGAAACCTTGGGTGAATAAATGGAATTTAAAATTCCATTGGAAAGGACATGGGGATTGTAAACGGAATTAAAAATTCCATTTGGATGGGGGAAGAATTGACTAAAGGGGGTTGATTAGACTAGTTGATGAAGGATTAGAATAGGGTTAGGTGGTTAATGATGATTAGGAGCCAACTTGAAAAAGTTGGAGGATGTGACACATCCTAATCATGGATTAGGAATGTGCACATCCCTAATGATGGGATTAGGAGATGAGTTAGGATTAAGTGTTGATGAGACATAAAGAGAATTAAATAAGAGGGTTATTTATTTAATTCTTTGGAAGAAAGGGATAAAGGGGTAAGGTATTTAATTATTTAACTCAATACCTTAGGTATTTAGAGGACTTTAAGAGTATTAATTAAATAATAGTAACATTATTTAACTAATGTGGATAAAAGGATATTTAGACGAAAAAGGATAAATTTGACTAAATATAAGTGGTCAAATTTAGATGTCTACATTTTTTCCCTCTTTGAGATGGTGTTACGAAGTAGCATCATTTCAAAGAAGATTAAAAGATAGAACCAAGAAGAATATGGTTAGATTGGGAAAGATGCCCTAGTGATCCAAAGGAGTGACTGGGAAGAAAGATGATGGGAGCGAAGATGAAGATTAGGGATTGAGGATGCCCCCTCAAGAGGACATGTGGGTTCAAAAGAAGATGGGTGTGCTCTCGAAATGGATGAGATGATGCAAGTGTAGATGGGAAAGATAAGATAAAATGATGGATAAGAGAGGATGATAAGTGATACGAGATTAGGAAAAGAAGATCAGAAGAAAGAAAGCACAAATGGATTCAAGGACAAATGTGATGTTTCCCCGATCAAGCTACAAGCCAAGATGGATTGATGATGGATGGAGTGTTGTTGATGAGGGAATGATATATCCCGCAATTACACAAGGATAAGGGAAGGATACATCTCGATGATGATGATGATGAGAGTGTTGTTGATGAGAGAAGGATATATCCCAAAACAACACAAAAGGATATGGAAGGATACATCCTGGGGATTATAATGATAGTGTTGTTGACGAGGGAAGGATACATCCCAAAAAAACACAAAAGGATAGGGAATGATACATCCCGAGGATTATAATGATAGTTTTTTTGACGAGGGAAGGATACATCCCAAAACAAGACACAAGCATAGGGAAGGATATATCCTGATGAGAAGGATGATGATGATTGGATCAAGGCTTGTAGCAAGGATGGGAACAAGACCAAAGATGTGATTAGATGATTTTTGCTAGATTGGATGATCATGATTGGATTGAGATGTGATATTGTTGAAATGAATAAAAATGGTGGATGAAAAGATGCTAAGAATAACAAATCTATATTATCCTAAGAAGATGGATTAAAAAGATTCTTAGAATAACAAATATCTATTATCCTAAGCAGATTGCAGAGATGTTGAAAGCACAAAGGATGGAAATATTAGGGAGAGTGGTGAAGCATGAATGGATTAGAAATATTTAGGATGAATGGATGGGGGTTTTGGGAGATGAGAGGACGAGAGATGAATGGATAGCAACCAAATCAACAAAGTTAATTATGGTTCATTATGCTACCATGTAATGAGAACTTAATTTTATATAGCATGAGATACTATGCACCAAAGTACAAGGAACCAAGGTGACTTCGTATCACATGTATAGGACTTACACAAAAAACAAAAGGTTAGGCCAACATCCCAAAGTCACAGGGGCTTTAGTTGAGCCTGATGTTGGGATAACCACAAACACAAAGGATGCCCCAACGTAACATAAGACCAAAAAGGATATTGGTGGGTATTGTGCGAGACAACCAAGAAGACAAAAACAAACAAAAGATTGAGATACACCCCTATGTTCACCGGCCAAAGTACACCATGATATGATGGATCGTGGTGACCTTGATGAGGTATAATAGGAAGCTCAAATGATAAACAAAATTTCAAAAGCATCAAAAGATCACAATAAAAATTTCAAACTTCCTTTGCCATAGGATCAAAAGGATGGATGGGATTGATTGGGTCTATTAGGAAGGATGCATCCTATTGAGACCAAAGATGGAGACTAATCTAAAAGATCAACATGACACAAGATACCTGAAACAAATTGAACCTCCTAATAATAATGACCTTTGTAATTACTAACTAGGATAGGGACGTACTTGATGACACGAAAAGACAATAAGAAAAGAGACACGAAATAGACACACCCTAAAGACCTTAGAGACACCAAACTGACACACCCTAAAGACCTAGGGACCACAAGACCGACACACCCTAAAGACCTAAGGGCTCGGGAGTTGATCAAAGATCAGCCTTGCCTAAGTGAAATCATAGAGCCATCGTAGTTTGATAAAAGACCAACAACTAACCATGGATAAAAGTGGAAAGAGGACAATGCAGACCATGACGAATGACAAAGACCAAATGGAAAAATTCCTTGGTGGCAGATCAAATTATTGACCTTTCCTATGTGAAAGCACACGGGCAATGTAGTTCGACACAAGGTCAAAGATAGACAATGGACAAGGGAGGATAAGATGACGATGATAAATAGATACAATGATGGAACTGATATAATGACACAAGACAGACCTGGTAAATAGGATGATGGTGATCACATGAAGCTAAGGGATGGGATAGTTATCCAAATCATCAAAAGATGAATGGGGAGGATGATACGATGGATATATGAGTGATGAAGAGTGATAGGAGATGAGACAAATGTGAGCAATAGATACAAGTGATGCTAGTGAGATGAATGGTATTGGACTGCATGGGGGTAGCCTATAGCTAGATACCAATGACAAGGGATTATGAGATGGAAGGAAAAATAGAGGTAAAGGGATGGATTGATTAAGATGGGGAGATAGAAAGATGTGAGGATGGATAGATAGAGGGATAAGGAATTGGAAAGATGGGATTGATTACCGGATGGATAAATGGATGGGGAGATAAGGATGCAAATATGGAAGAGGACTAGTGGATGGGTGGATAGGAAGTTATGGATTTGGAAGAGGGAAGGGATAACTAGGATGGATGGATGGATGATGTCATCAGGGACTATGTCATAAAGAAGGAGATGCCCCATTGTAGATATGTCATGTGTGATGAGGCAATAGGGATGGTAGATAATAGGATGGTGGAAAATAGAAGATAGACAGATGTGGATAGGATGCATGGATAAGGAAGGAGGATGGAGGAGGATAAGAGATATGGCGGCATATGGATGAGGGGAATGTATGCCAATAGGTGTCCAAAGAATGTATTTATATGTGCCCCTTTCTTGATCAATATCACAAGGAAGATGGAGGGACATGATACAAATGGGATGTGATGGATAGGAGGTGCAAGATAGGTGGATATAGGAGATGGAGGAAGGGGATGCATAGGTGGAAGTTGCCACCAATTTTGGAAGTAAACTGGATGGGGGATTTACACATGATGCCTATTTGCCAAGTTTTCATCATGGTACTTATCCAAGGTGCGCATTTACCAAGTTTTCACCATTGGATGGATTATTTCTCTTTACTAATTTTTTTTTACTTTTTTTTGGATTTTTTGGACCTTTTGGATAGAAATGCGGATGGATAGGGATGTGGATATGTGTATTTAGAAGATAGTTGATAGGGAGATGGATGAAGAACTCAAGCATCAAGTTCCGTACGAGGTAATAAGAGCCCATATTTGAAGCTACTATTCAAATGTTGGTACAACCTTATTAGAATATAAGGATTATGAAAGAGGATGGATTAAAGGGATTTGATGGGGGAGATATGGGGGATAATGGATGGGATGTTGGAAAGTGTATGGATGGGATGATGGAGTGGATTTGTGATGGGGGAAGGTGTTCAAAACCAACATTGGCACATGTGGTGGTGGATGTGAAAGGATAGGGGGATGAATGGATGGAGAGTGTGGGGATGATGGAGGAGTTGGGATAGTGAATTTTGGGACATAGGGACCCAACATAGATTGAGGAGATGGAGGATGTCAATGATTTCTAGTTGGATTAGCAACTTTGGATGTCGTTATGAATTTTTCATTTGAAGGCACTACATCTTTTTTCTTAGGAATCCACATGGTTTTGATTTTTTATTTGGTGGGCCTTTGTGGCCTTTTAGATGGATTTGGATTTTGGATTTGATTTTTATTTTCATCAACATGTCTTTTTAAGGGGACATGAGGAGATTTAGATTCATGTGGATGTTTAGATTTATGCATTTTTACTTTGGCATCCAAAGTTCTTTTAGTATCAATGGGATGCGTATGAGGTGATGGATGATGTGGAGAAGACGTGGATGGAGTGATAGATGTAGGATTTTGACAATGATGTGTGGATGGAGGATGTGAGATAGCATGCATGGAGGGGTGCCTTTGTTGATCCTGATCAGGGATTATGAATTTAGGATTCTTATGATGCATGCTAGGGACAAGTGATGGATGGATGAGAGGGTGAAGAGGATAAGATGGAGGAGATGATTTTGGGATATAAGGGCCCAAAATGGATTTTGTATATGGAGGATGTATTATGGTGGATGGAGGTACATAAGGACCCAAAATAGATACAGTAGATGGAGGATAAGCGATGATGGATGGAGGTACATAAGGATCCAAAATGGACTTGGAGGAGGAAGGAGGAAGATGGACGAGTTTTTTTGAGGAAATATGATGGAGGAGGTGGATGGCGACAAACAGTTTGGTGGATCAATGGGAAGTGCCTCTCATTACTTTGGAAGAGGCTTGCTTAGGATGTATGGTGGTTTTACCAACATTTTTGGAGTGTGAGTCTTGGGAAATATATCCAAGACCATGTGTGCCTAGATGTTCTTTGACTTGGATGGGCTCTAAAATACCTTGCTCATGAAGACTTAAAACATTTCCTTGATAATTCATGATCTTGACCATCTGATCTATGGTAGGATGGTTATTCTTTTGGAAGCATGATGAGATTCCATTAGTAGGTGGAGGAGGATGGGTGGTGCATATGCTTTTTTTTTCCTCTGCAAGAAGACCACCATAGATGAGTGTAATGTTAGAAAGGTGATATAAAAGTGGTGTTGGGATGGTAGGACTGGGAAACGATGGAGGCTAATGTGATGGAGATGAGGGGATAGTAGCATCCTAATTCATAGGAGGAGGTGATAGGGGACCATGGGATGAAGTGATTTGATCTGGAGTGGAAAGGGGGTCAAGGGATGGAACGAATGAACTAGTGTGATCTTAATATGGGGTAGATAGGATGGAAAGATCATGCGATGGAATGGATGGGGGACTATGATCTTTTGATGGAGTAGATAAGAGGGCAGGATCTTGATTTGGAGGATGGGATATGTTTGTATGCTTTGGATCAAGCTCTTGACATGGCTCATCTTGTGTGGGAGGCATGATGATGGAGGAGTATTGGAGAGACTCCTCAAGTGGGGGAGATAGGAGGATGGAGGATTCATGAAGGTCATGGGATTGAAGTTCAGTAATACTAGGACTAGGAGGAGTGGATTGGATGTCTCCAATGGATTGGGTGGATGTAGGAGTAGAATATGGGGATTCAATGAATTCGTTGGGTTTGATGGTTTCAATGATTTGGAGGGTGTTAGGAGAAGTAACAAGGGTGATAGGTGTGGGATGGAGAGGGGCCTCACCACTAGTGACTGTACATGATAGAGCGGGATGGTATGGTTCCACATCATCAGGCTGTGGATTTGGGGATGTATCTTTTGTCATGAGTCCTTGAATGACACTTGGAAGGAGGTCTTTGGGAATTGTAGGTTCAGGTGGGGTGATGGGAATGGATGGAGGACTAGGATTAAAGATTAGTGGATTAGGATTAGATAAGTGGATGGAATTGGATGGAGGACTAGGATTAGGTGGAGGATTAAGCTTGGCAAGTGGATCAAGATTAGATGGAGGATTGAGGTAGGGTGAATTGGTAGGTGGATTAAAATATAATGGAATGGAGAGGGGAGCAATACAAGAGGATGTGGATGATGAACTAAGATAGGAGGATGTGGATGCTAGATTAGGTTGGGAAGATTCGGATGGTGGATTAAGATAGGAGGATGTGGAGGTTGAATTAGGATGGGAAGATTGAGATGATATATTAGGATAAGAGGACATGGGTGGTGGATTTGTGTAGGAGGATGTGGATGTTGGATTAGGATGGGAGGATGTGGATGTGGGATTAAGGTAGAGATATTGTGATGGTTGATGATGATAAGGATAGGAGTATAGGGATGGTGGATTAATATAGGAGGATGTGGATGTCGAATAGGAGAGAGACGTAACTGGAGGACATGATGAATATGTGGATGGTGAGGATATCGAATATCCCTTGTCAAGGGTAGCATAAGGATAGTTATTGGATGTGGATGAAGGCATGGGGGGATACCTCAAAGGAATGACTAGATTTTGGGAGGTGGTCCGAAGAAGCTTGCTAGCAACGAAAAAATCAAGGGGATCTATATTATACTCATCTTGATCAACAAGACTTTCTTTATTGTGATCAACGTAGTTAGGATTCCCCTTGACTACTATTATCAATTGCAATGGGAGGAGGATAAGGATTCATGACGTTAGATGAAATGGATATGGATTGAAAAGATGGAGGTAGATGATTAGAAGGATAGGATAGATTGGAAGAAGATGGGAGAATATATCTTAAGATTTTTTTTGATATCAGAAGATCTCATATATAGATGGACTAAAGCTAAAATTGGGATTCAATTTAAGCTTAGATTAGCATTAGATTAAAGCTTAGATTAGGGTTGGATGAAAGCTCATATTAGGATTAGATTAAAGCTCAAATTATAATGATGGGATTAAAGATCATATCAGAATTGGATTGGAGCTTAGATTAGGATGAGATTAAAGCTTATATTATAGTCTAGAATAGTTTAGGGGTGACAGGATTGAGAAAAACCAAAAATTAAAATTTTCAAAAATTTTCAGTTTTTTTTTATATTTCATAGTAAATCACATTTTCGGAGGTCTTTGGAGCAGAATTTGGGGTTGAAACTTGTGTCAGTTGTTGAAATTAGGCTGCCAAAAGCACCTATCTTAGGGACTAATTTAGTACTCTTGGAGACCTTTCCGACGGTGTAAACGGTTTTGAATTTTGAGCACCGAGTAGAAAGTTATGACCCCGACAAGTCAGGGTAAATAAACTCTTGAGTTTTTTAAAAAATTGGATGGTTTGGGGATGAACAAGAAGAGGAGGAATGATTGGATTATGATTTTGGACTGAGGAATGTGTAGGCTAATTGTGGCATGAAGGATTGACTCTCTGGATTTTGTATGGGAAGCAAGGTCACCTTTGAAGGTTGCAAGGTCGCCTATCAAGTTTGCAAGTTCGCTTGTTTTGGCATGCAAATTCACCTGTTTTGATTGGAAAATTCACCTGTTCTGATTGGAAAATTTGCCTATTCTGATTGGAAAATTTTCTTATTCTGACTTGCAAATTCACCTATTCTGACTGGCAAATTCACCTGTTTTGACTAGAAAATTCACTTGTTCTGAATGGAAAATTTGCCCAAGGATTGGCTAACATAGGAAATAGGTGAACCTGCTTGGAAAATTCACCCAAACTAAAAAAAAAGAATCACCCCTAAGAGAAAATTCACTCAGCTAGAGGAGCAAGATTTCCCCTAAGAGAAAATTTTCCCAACAAAGGGAGAAAAATCGCCCAAACAGCTAAGCAAAATTGCCTAACAGGGGTGCAAATTCGCCTGTTCTTAGGGAATGGGCGAATTTGATGACTGGCAGACTCACATAAGGGATGGAAAAACTCACTTGTTTTGGGAACAAGCAAAAATAGGGTCACCTAAGAAGATAACCCATGGGAAAATTCACCCAAACAGCTGACCTAGATTGGACTGAGAAGCAAAACCACCTATGAAGGCAAAGGGGTGACTATGGAAAAGGATGAAAAGTATGGAAAATAGTAGACAGAAGGCTAGACTGACTGAACTGAAACAGAAAGCATTGGTATCGCACAGAGTAGACACGTCAAGCAACATGATCCCAAGATTAGTGATAAGGATCTCTATCTAGGCTGAACAAGGCTATCTCGTGAGTCCCCGATATATGCACAGTATGTGGGGCACAACCGTGAACACCAGCCCATCACAAGCATGAGTCAGGAGCCCCAGTGAGGTACTAGCAACTCATACTAACTTTGTGCATCTTATCTAGGTATCACCCTAGCTTCGACGCTTCGCTAGACATGACATGATTGGATTTAGGTACAACTTTCGCTCTCCCCATTTATATACCCTGCTAGTAACACCTGGTTGGGATCGTCCCCCAAGTGATGAAATCCCATAAAGGTCCCGCTAAGGGAAGAAGACACTAGATGTCTCATCTTGTCCCCAAGCTCGCACGTAGCACAAGGAGAGAGCTAAGATGCACTAGCACCTCCTAGGTGGACTCAATTGTACTAGAGTAGACTACGATTTATTGTCACCCAAGATCACCAAGTGGCACAAGGGGAGTGGATATGTCAACAACCCACTCACAAGCATAGCAAACAAGTGTAAATTTACCCTTTAATTAAAGCTATGTGTGCCTAGATTAGTGTGAAAAATGATAGACAGACTAACTAAGGGTCTCGGACCAATCGGTTTGCAGAAGATGCATTAGTAGTTGTAGACCACTGATCTTGGACAAACGAGAAATAGCTGCATAGATTGTTAGGTGGAAACAAGGACACTCACAAATAGTCGAGTTAGCGGACTAGTATTTGAAAATGGAAGCCAAATGGTATCAAAAATGGAAGATTAGGGTTTTGGATTCACCTCAGATTCATCTTTGTGCGAGGCAAGTTCACCTGTTCTGCTAAAAAAATTCACCCCTTTGTAAAATCAACTTTTCCCTTCTGTCAAGGCAAGTTCGCTTGTCTGTTAAGGCAGGTTTTCCTATCTCTTAAGGCAAGTTCATCTATCTATTAAGGCAGTTTTTCCTATTTGTTAAGGCAAGTTCACCTGTGTGTTAAGGCAGGTTCACGTGTCTGTGTGGGCCAAGCAGGTTCTCGCCTGAGAGCAACTTCGCCCCTGTGATGTTCAGATTTTCCCTTCTAAAGAGGAAAATTTGCCCCTAAAGGAAAATATTTATGTTTGTCTAGGAAAATTCGCCCCTATGTTGAGCAAGCTCACCCATCAGGGTAGTTTCTCCTCTGAAACTTGCAAAACACAAAACACATAAAACGTGAAAGGATAGACCCATGACGTGGGTCTCACCAGGCGTGCCAGAAATGTGTGCAGGTGTTTTTACCAAGTCTAAACTACGAAACGAAATGAAATGCAAACAAGGAAAACACAAACAACACCTCAAGATTAGGCCTAAGTTGAACTTGAACAAAATATAGGAAAATGAGTGATATTACCTTGTCCAAGTTGATTGGTTGGTTGGCCCTATTGATTGTTCAATTTTGTGTGCTCCTTCAATGGAAAATAGCATAAAATTGGATGCAAAAAGGAGTGGAGGTGATGAGGAATGCAATGGTGCAAGTGGTTATTTTGATGAGTGTTGTATATGAATGCAATACGAGCTTGAAATTTGCAGCAATGGAGGATGAGTGCAAGTGCTTCAATGCTTGAGAGTGCAAAGTTGAATGTTGATGAATGAATTGGTGCTTGTGGTTAGGGTTGTGAAATGGATAAGTTTTAGCCATTTAGCCAAGGAGAGATAAATGAACGGTCAAGATTCATTCTTGGCCAAGGACAAGAGATCAAAGGTGGAGATCAAAGGTTGACCAAAAGGAATTAAAAATTCTTTTTTAGTGCATGGGGAAGACAAAAGGAATAAAATATTCCTTGGGAAACCTTGGGTGAATAAATGGAATTTAAAATTCCATTGGAAAGGACATGGGGATTGTAAATGAAATTAAAAATTCCATTAAGGGTGTTGGAAGAATAAAATGGAATTAAGAATTTCATTGGGATGGGGGAAGAGTTGACTAAAGGGGATTGATTAGACTAGTTGATGAAGAATTAGAAGAGGGTTAGGTGGTTAATGATGATTAGAAGCCAACTTTCAAAAGTTGGAGGATGTGACATATCCTAATCATGGATTAGGAATGTGCACATCCCTAATGATGGGATTAGGAGATGAATTAGGATTAAGTGTTGATGGGACATAAAGAGAATTAAATAAGTGGGTTATTTATTTAATTCTTTGGAAGAAATGGATAAAGGGGTAAGGTATTTAATTATTTAACTAAATACCTTAGGGATTTAGAGGACTTTAAGATTATTAATTAAATAATAGTAAAACTATTTAACTAATATGGATAAAAGGATATTTAGATGAAAAAGGATAAATTTGACTAAATATAAGTGGTCAAATTTAGATGTCTACAATAGTAATGCCGCATGATGTGTCATCACATCAAAAATTGTAAGCAATCAAATAAAGAAAGTTTGCCTCATTAGAAAGACAAGTCAAGAATTGAAAATAAGTAGAAAACTCTAATGGGAGTCATTGGAAGGTGTGAAAGAGTGGAGGATCCAAATAACAATGAATTATGGGCATTCTCCAATAGACACCCATAAAAATATAAATCGATTGTTGAAGCCTTGAGATCTCTAATTGAATAATTTTGTGAAAATAACATAAGGGTATATGCTAATCAAAGAGATTTTGTAAGAAGTAGAATTGGTTGTCAAAATTGTGAGCCACATCCAAACCATTTTTTGGATATGAATCAAACACAATTTTTCTCTAAAATTATATCTAGATGTATCCTCAAATTAAAATTAGTCAAAGGCATTTTTAAATTGAAGAGTCTTTTTTATGTCAAAATAAATCAAACACAACTTTTTTATTGCAGATTATATATTGATTTGTCTAATAATTATGATGTTTATTGGAATATATCTATAGATTTGCATGTAATAATGATGTTTTGGAGGAGTGTAAGATACAAGCTCCACCTAGAGCTTCAAGACATTTCATATTGATTATTTATATCAAATATTGTATGGTCAATTATTATATAAGAAATTATGCTTGGATGACACATGTCAGCATTGTGGTGGCTTGCAATATTTTCCATTTTTTCTACATATGGAGAATACACATGCAATACAAAATAAACTAGTGAGATTTGGAAAATATAAGACAATGAAAAATATTTTGTAAGATGGAAAAGAAGAAAAAAAATGTGAATTAATGAGTGAAAAGATACTAGTGTGTCATTTTATGTGTATGAATTAAATTTGTATGATTTTGGGAAGATTTTGTATAAATTGTGTACATAAATATCCAATACATTTCACTCATATGTTTCTACATTAGGTTTGATTAATTATTATGTTATTAATTTATAACTTATTGACTCAATAGACAAAGTTTGGGGTCCTACTTTAGAGATAAATCACCAAATGCTCAAGCACCTTGTTTCGTAATTCAACATCCAAAATTAAGAGGATTTAATAGAAAAATAAATTTACAACTATTTATTTCCTAGTACATATAGAGAGAAACATATTAACGTGGGTATGGAGCGCTTGGGCGAGAAGCAGAGTTGTTGAGGTAGTTTGAGTTCTTCTGATGGAGATGAGGATGGAAACTCTAAATTTAAAGATGACGACAGTGATTCCTGGCATAATGGGGTTTTTTGGCCTATTCCCCTTTTTCTATTTTCTTGTGGGTATTTTCTACTGTTCGTTTTGGGCTCTTTTGGCTTTGTTGTTGGTGTCACTGTTGATGAGTCTTTATTATCTAACTTTTGTCTTCTTCCATAGTGTCATCAATGGCTATCTTTGGTCTCCCTTGCAAGGCTTGTGGGTGGGATGGTCTTTGGGAGGGCTTTGTTGCTTCCCTTTTCGATCTGTAGGGTCCTTTGTCGAGTTTCTTCCTTTCGAAGGAGTGTTTCTAGCTTACATCATGTGCTCAAGGGTGTCTCCTACGATGGTGTACTTTTGTGTTTTTTGGTCAAGTTTGTTTGCTCTTTCTCCTAGTCATGCTCTATGGGTGTTGCAGTTTTTCTCGCGATGGACCAGCTTGAGTTGGTCATCTTTGGTTTGGGGTTGGCTCTTCTCTAGCCTTGGTCCTCTAGTGTTGTTCCTTTGTAGTGCCTGTAGCTATTTGTGGTTCTCAGGGGTTTTATTGGCTTCAAGAGAGTTGTATTGAAATATTTTTCTACTAAGGAAGCTGATTTGGAGTGGTTGTTTTCCCTCCCTAGTGCTTTTGAAGGTTTTATCCTAGATGGTGAGGAGAGCTCCCTTTTTATTTGTGTGGTTTGTGTTGGAAAATTGTGTCTCAACCTTGCAATTATATATGATTTATTGATAGGATGTATGTTGGTATGTGGTGACTAATCATGCAAATATTGTACACTCATAACAAGACATGGGGTTTGGGGCAACGCCCCCCAAAAAAATTGGTGACACATCAAGTTTTTTTTCCCACTGACATGTCAAGGTTTTTCCCCACTAACACGTCAAGGTTTTTTCCTACTGACACGTCAAGGTTTTTTCCTATTGACATGTCAAGGTTTTTCTTTTAATACATCAAATGAAAAATGACCTTGTAAAACCCTTATTCTAGAAGGTTCCAAAAAGCTTGCTATAAGTGTGTTGGATGTATGTAGATGGGGGTGTATTCTAAGAGTCTGATAGTGGTCGGTTTGTCTCTTGATCTCTAGTGGTTATACTCCTCTAAGAAGCTTTCTTTGTAAGTATATTGTAATTTCTTTATTTTTTAATAATATATTAGGAGGCTTTTGGAGTGTGGGGTTTTTCTCTTGAAAGGGTTTTCCCCACATAAATCATTGTTTTGTGGTATGAATGATATTTGTGTTTAATTTTTTGTAACTTAAAGATCTACAAATTTTTTGCATTATTCTCCTCTCAAGGTTGGTGTAGGAAGTTGTTCCGCTATCTTAGCTTCCTTACAAGTGGTATTAGAGCTTGATCACCTTTGGTTTCATGAGTGGCATGTTGGATTTTTTGAACTAATCCAAATTTGAGTGGGAGCTTGTGCAAAAGATACTTTGTGATCTTGTTGTAGTAATTTTTCAAATGGAAAGCTCACTAGGGAGAATAGAGGTGGAGAAATTTTTTGGAAATAATTTTGAGATGTCAATTCTAAAGATGGAGGATCTGTTGATAGATTGAGATCTATGGGATGTTGTTGATGAGAATGTTTCAAGGCCTCCAAATCCTACTCAAGATGATCAATATGATCTTATGGGCCATAAAGCCAAAGGTCTAATCAGATTGTGCTTGGCAGACTCCATTTTAATTAATGTCCATGAAGAGGCCTCTGCATAGAAACTATGGAAGAAGCTTGGTGAGATGTATCAAGCCAAATCTTTAGTGAACAAGATTTTCTTGAGGAAGAAATTGTATTCCTTGAGAATGGAAGAGGGTGAATGAATTATAGAAAACCTAGAAGAATTCAATATGCACTAGTGGCTCAGTTGGCATCAGTTGGGGTCAAAATGGATGAGGAAGAGAAATTTCAGATCTTGCTTTGTTCTTTGCTTGATTCATGGTAATTTCATGTTATGGCTATTGGGAGTACTCCTATTATATTAAAGACTGAAGATGTGGTGGGCTCTTTTTTTTCTGAAGAGATGAGGAGAAAGGTATCCATCGGTGCCAAGGAGGCCCTGAATGTTCATGGAAGACCTAAGGAAAAAAGCAAGAAGAATGAGAAGTGTGACAAATCCAAGTCCAAGGGGAGATTTAAGTCTCCTAGAAAGTCCAAAGTTATTTTTTGGGACTATGGTAAGCTTGGAAATGTTCATAAGGACTATAAAGAAGAAAAGAAGATGAAAAAGAAGAAATTTGATTTTGATTTTGAGCTTGAGAAGGAAGATTGTGACACATTCATTGTAGCTTTGGAAACTTGTGTAGGTAATGATACATGGTTAATTGACTCAAGTGCATATTTTCATATGACCTTTAATAGAGATTGGTTTTGTGAATATGAAGAGTTTGATGGAGGTAAGGTGTACTTGGGTGATGATTCTCATTTAGACATTGTTGGTCATGGTAAAGTTAAATCAAGTTTCTTGATGGTAGAATAAAAAGGATTAATGGTGTGTTGCATATCCCTGGATTAGCATGAAATTTTTTATCTATGAGAAAACTAATAGATGAAGGTGTGCAAGTAGTAATTTTTGATGTAGGATGCAATATGGTCAGAGGTGCTATGGTGATTTCTAGAGGTGTCAAATATGGCATGTTGTATAAGATTGATGCATGCACTATTGAGTTCAATAGTACTTTTGTGAAAATAAATTTTGTGGAAGAAGTGAGGGTTTCACCTTCAGTAGATGGTCATGGATTTTGTGTACCAAAGGGTGCTCTTTCTTTTGAGATAAAGTTAACTGTAGATAAAACTATGTTATAGCACTAGAGGCTTGGCCACATTGGAGAAAATGGTCTAAGGACCTTGAAAAATAAAAATCTTGTTAAAGGTTTATCTTATTGTAATCTTGAATTCTATTTTTGTGAGCATTGCATTTATGGAAAAAAAAACCGCTTTCAGTTTTACTCGATTTCTCATAAATCTTGTGGTGTATTGGATCTTATTCATTCTGATATATTTGGTCATGTAGATGTTCTTTCAATTGGTAAATCCACATATTTTGTTTCATTTATTGATGATCATAGTAGGACATGGGTATATTTTGTAAAGAGTAAATATCAAGTTTTCAATTGATTTAAAGAATTTAAAGCAATGGTTAAGTTGTAGATTGGAAAGAAAATAAAATGTTTAAGGACTGATAATAGTGGTGAATTTTTCTCTCATGATTTTGATATATTATGTAAACATTGTGGTATTCATAGAAAAAAGACAACTCTGTATTCTCCACAACAAAATGGAGTTGCAGAAAGAATGAACATGACATTGATGGAGAAGGCTAAGAGTATGTTGAGTGGTGTTGGCCTAGAACAAAGGTTTTGGGAAGAAGTTGTTGCCACTGCTTGTTACCTAATTAATAGGTCTCCTACATCAACTCTTGTTTATAAGATGCCTATAGAAGCATGGGCAGGTAGCAAGCCTTCATTAATACATCTTAGATTTTTTGGTTATGAAGCATATGCACATGTGCCAAAAGGGAAGCGAACAAAGTTGGAGAACAAGGATGTGAAATGTATCTTCATCAGATATAGTTATGGTGTGAAATGATACAAGCTTTGGGATCCTATTTCACAAAAGGTAATACACAGTAGAAGTGTTATTTTTAGAGAAACTAATCCTTATTCTATTACATTGTATATAGAACAAAGTAAATAGAAAGATGTGATTCAATTTCCTTCTACACATCAGAAAGTTGAATCGAGGCCCAAGGATAGACAAGAAGCTGAGGAGAGATCATCTAGATTTGGGTCTTCAAAAGAGGAGGAAGAGCCTCCAACTCAACTTGTTTGTAGGTCTACAAGGCATAGACAACCACCTAAAAGGCATTCACCTGATGATTGGAGATGTATTTTTTCTTTGAATACTAACACATGGATGAACCTAGATCTGTAGAAGAGATACTAGGTATGAATGATGTAGAATCCTAAAAGATTGCTATGGATGAAAAAATGGAATCTTTGAAAAAGAATGATACATGGGATCTTGTACTATTGGCTGAAGGATGAAAACTTGATGGTTGTAAATGGGTTTTCAAGAAAAAGATTAGTTTAGATGGAGGTATTGAGAAGTACAAAGCAAGGTTGGTTGCAAAAGGTTACTCTCGAGTTGAGGGTGTTGATTATGGTGAGATATTTTCTCCTATTGCAAAAATGACATCCATTAGATTTTTTCTTTCTATTGTTGTTACTTATGGTTTAGAGGTTGAGAAAATGGATGTGAAAACTACTTTCCTTCATGGTTATTTGGAGGGGGATATTTATATGACACAACCTGAGCACTACGTGGTGAAAGGTAAAAGTATGTTGGTTTACAAATTGAAGAAATATTTGTATGGCTTAAAATAGAGTCCTAGGATGTGGTACCAAAAATTTGATACATATGTGTTGAATTTGGGATTTGAGCATTCTAAATCAGATCATTGTATTTATTATAAAACTAATGGTGATCATTTCTTGTTTATTGCATTATATGTTGATGATATGTTATTTATTGGTAGAGGGAAAGGTATGATTTTAGAACTAAAATCTCAACTTTTTGCTAAATTTGAAATGAAAGATCTTGGTGCAACTAAACACATTCTTGGGATGGAAATTAAAAGAGATAGAGTGAACAAAAATCTATGGCTTGGCCAAAGAAATTATGTCAACTCAATTTTATAGAGGTTTAATATGTAGGATTGTAGACCATTATGTGTTCCTATTTCAATTGGAACAAAGTTACCTATTTTAGATTGTCCAACATCTCCATCAATGATGGAAGACATGAGCAGAGTGCCTTACCAGAGTGCAGTTGGAAGTTTTTTGCATGCTATGGTTTGTACTAGACCAAACATTTCCCAAGTAGTGGGAGTTCTTTCCAGATATATGTATAATCCTAGTAGAGCTCATTGGGATGCAGTTAAAAGAGTCTTAAAATATTTGCATGGTACCTCAGATTATTCCTTATGTTACAATAGTAATATGAATGAAGGCAATATTTCCCTTGATATTCATGGTTATGTGGATTTAGACTGGGTAGGTGATGTTGATAATAGAAGATCCACCAATGCTTATTTGTTTACTTTATTTGGTGGTGAAATTAGTTGGATGAGTAAGTGAAAAGTTGTGGTTGCTTTGTCCACTACTAAAGCAAAGTATATGGCAGCTACTCATGCTTGTAAATAATTCATTTGGCTTAAGAGACTATGTTTAGATATTGGAATAAAAAAGGTGTAGTGAAAATTTATTATGATAGTTAGAGTGTTATATGTCTAGACAAGAACCCAATGTTTCATGCCAAGACCAAGCACATTGATGTAAAATATCATTTTATTAGAGATATGGTCAAAGATGGTAGGGTGAAGTTGGTTAAGGTGGAGACTTTGATGAATGTCGTTGATTCTTTAACTAAGCCTGTGAGCATAGATAAGTTCATATGGTGTTTAGAGACTATGGGAATTTTGGCTCCTAGCAATTAGAGATGATGATAACACCCTTTTATTGTCCTTGCAAGGTGTTTGAAAAGTGGGAGATTTATTGGGAAAATGTGTCTCAACCTTGCAACTATATACAATTTATTGATAGGAAGTATGTTGGTATGTGGCAACTGATCATTCAAATATTGTACACTTGTAACAAGACGTGGGGTTCAAAGCAGTGTCTCAAAAAAAATTCACTAACATGTCAAGGTTTTTTCCCACTAACCCGTCAAGGTTTTTTCTCGCTGACACATAAAGGTTTTTTCCCTCTAACACGTCAATTTTTTTCCATTAACACATCAAATAAAAAATGACCTTGTTAAACCCTAATTCTAGAATGTTCTAAAAATCTTGTTATAAGTGGGTGGGATGTATGTACATGGGGGTGTATTCTAAGAGTCTGATAGCAGTTGGGTTGTCTCTTGATCTCTGGTGGTGATACTCCTGTGAGAAGCTTGCTCTATAAGTATATTGTAAGTTTTTTATTTCTGAATAATATATTGGGTAGCTTTTGGAGTGTGGGGTTTTTCTCTTGAATGGTTTTTCCCCACATAAATCATTGTGTTGTGGTATGCATGATATTTGTGTTTATTTCTATTTAAGTCTTTGTAATTGTTAAATATCTATAAATATTTTAAATTATTCTCCTCTCAAGGTTAGTGTAGGAAGTTGTTTTCCTACCTTAGCTTCCTTACAATTCGGACCCCTTTCTAGTTTTTGATGTTTTTTATGATGAAGAGATTTTTGATTGTTTTAGAGGATTTTTTTCTCCTCTCGGCTAGGTTGTTCCCAGAGTGTGTTTTATTGATGGTCTTTTCTCAAAGATCTTTCTCAAGTTCTTGACCCTGTCTCTGCTTGTGCTCTATTGCTATACCTGCTGCAATAGAGGTGATAGTTTTGATGGCTTTTTAATGCAACTGATTTATGTTCTTTTTGGTTTAGGTGGTTTTATTATTTTTTTGGGTTCCTAGACCCAATTTTTTGGCTCTCTTCAATCTTCTTGCTGAAGTGTTTTATGGGGGCTTTCTAGATGGTTATTTTTTTGAGAGCTCAGATGTGTAGTTGGTTGAAGGGTTATTTTAGTCATTTTTTATTAGGTCGCTCTTTAAGTTTATCTTTAGTGCCCATATTTTTCTTCTTAGTTGGTTGGTTGGGTTGTTCAGTATGCTTCTCTTGTTGATCTATTTTCTCAAACTACCTATGGATGTTATGTTTCTCCTTGCTGCTAGAAGGTTGTCTCTCTTCTTTTTTCTACAGTATATGTCTTCTATTGAGTCAAAGATTACTCCTTTTGAGGTGGAGTCCTCTCTTTTTGAGGTGTAAATGGGTTATATGGATTTATGGAGGTGATTTATTTTATGTTGGTCCTTTTTGTTACAGTACCTATCAAAGTGGTACATGCTCCTATGGAGGTGGAGATTTTGTTTGTTACAGAAAGGTGGTTGTGGTGGTAAGGTCTTTCATAGAATCTACTCCTATTGAGGTAGTGTCTTGGTTGGCTCTTCATTTTTCATGGTTCTACAAGAGGTGTGTTCCTTCCCAATGGTATGGATTGATGGATAACTCCTAGATTGAGGTGGGGTGGTTGATAGATTTGGTCAAGATGTCTTGGAACTCTTCTCCCTATAGTTTCGTTGTTTTTTCTAGTTCAGTTTCTTATTTGAGTAGATGGTTTGCTATTTTGTTGTAGTCTAGATATTATAGGCTAATGGTTGCTTAGCTGACTTAGATGGTCCTTATTTCCTACTAAGGTTTTAGTTCCCTTTCTTTTGGGGGGTTTAAGGTCCCAATCAAAACCTTGTTGTATAGGTTTTAAGGTCCCTTCAAAACCTTTGTGCAGCTGGTGTTGTCTTGTAATTTTTGTTTGATGTTGCTATTGTTGGGCTGCTAATGGTATATATTTTATCTTTTTAGTAGCATTTTGTTATTTATTTGGGTTTTAGGCCCCTTCAAAACCTATTTGTAAAGGGTTTTGGGTTCCTTCAAAACCTATTTTTCCCATATAATCAAAACATATTAATGTGGGTATATTTAGAGAATAGGTGGTAAGGTTTGCTAATAAATTTGATGATGACAATAATGAAATGAATGATAAACAAATAATTCCCAAGAGAGAGAAGGAGAGTTTCATGTGAATGATTCATCTTTCAAACATTGCTTTTGAATGAGACTCGTGAGTGTAAGAATAATGCAAAAGTACAATATAAACAATTTCTAGAATTTTATATCATGCATAAACCATAGAGAAGTTCCTAGAGTTCTCATTTAATTTTAACCTCTTCTAAACGCTTATTGAATTTAGAATAATGTGCCCTCTTACATTCTTACATATATGTGAATAATGGTGATGGTTTAATTATGTCACTCTAATTGTTAATTATATAATAAATGAACATCTAATTCTTTGTTTTGTTAATATTAAATATGGTCCTAGGGTTTTCATTACAAATCCACTCTCCAACTATATTTTAACATAAAACATGAAAATTTGTTTCACTTTGTTTATCAACTTAAAAAATAGTTGTGTCCTTCATGCAGCTTATTATCGATGACAAATATTTTCCAATGTAATCCATATTTCCTTTGACCCCTAAATGTTTCAAGCATATGCCACCATACTCCATGATTCTTTTGATGCAAAATTCTTAATTCTACCTTCTTATTTGGTTACCAAAAGTATCCAAAATATTTTGGAATTGTTTATAACACTTCCAAAACATAAAAATGAGTTGATTTTAGCCTAATCTACACTAACCTCAATTGAAATGATTATCAAAATCCTTTATATATTTTGGATAGAAACAAAATCGTACAAGGAGAAAAATTTTGGATGTTACATGAGCTTGGTTTTAAGGTCACTAAAAAAATTGGTTCCATAATTTTCATAGGTTTGATAACTACAAGGTCCTTTGTTTGCATGGAGGAGATATAATACTTGAGATAAAAATGGTATACAATGCTTAAATATCTTTCAATTTTGAGATTCGTCTTTCTTATCTTTCTTATCCCTTATAAATGAGAAAGTTGCAACATTAAAAAAATGTATCTAATGTGGGAGATGTATCATCATGAAGAGGAGAGTTATTATCAAGTTAAATTACACTAAAGACTTGCACAAAAAATTATATATCAAAGGCATGTCAAAAGAATAATTTCTTTTTCTTTTATACGATTGTCAAAAACAACTCTACCATCTATCTATAAAAGTTGTAGAAACATTAGTACAATATAATTGTACATGTCATAAGTGGCCACTTGGCCTTGTGAGAATCACATCTTTACAAGCCCTAAAATTCATTCTACCTACAAACTCAATAGGGATTTGTAATAGATAGTTGGAGAGTGGATAGGTCCTAAGGTTTTATGTTCTATGTTAAAAATTTGAATGAGTGTAAGAATAATGCAAAAACATAGGCTTATACAATTTATAGCATTGCAAATCATGCATAATCATTATAGAGAATGTCTTAGGATTTTCATTTATTTTTAACCTCCTCTATAGGCTTAGTGAAATTAGAGGAATTTTCCCTCTTACATTCTTGCATAGATGTGAATAATAGTGATGGTTAAATTATGTGGATTTGATTGTTAATTATATAAGAAATAAACTTCCAAGTGCCACTAAAATATTAGGAAAATGGTGTCTCAACCTTATAATTACATGAGGTTACTCTTTACAGTAAGTTTATATTTGAGCATAAATTGATGCATATTTTTTCTCAAAATATTTAGATTGGCTTAATAAGCATGCCCATAAATTTTTATTGCAATATCATGTCTAAATTTGAAGATATTAAAATTTTCATTTTTTAAAGTTTCAAAGTCCAATTTGAAAGCCTTAAAAGCATCTTTTGGGCTTGAAAGTGTTTATAACTAGTATATAAGGCTATGGCTTTATAGAGTGCTTCACAAGTTTTCTAGCAATTCAAATGGTTCATTAATTAAACACTCAATCAAAATTTATGGTCTCTAGAAATTGGGTCTCTTGAAATGGAAGATGTAAAAAATTGTAGATAGGCATCTATTATTGGAGATAAGGATGGATGCCACTTTTTAGGTTGTTTTAGATTATGGTTTTGTAACATAATTTAAAATTTTCATGTATGGTATCTCCTATATATTTAGTGCATGAGATGGAGGTTTTGTGTAAGAATCTTATAGCTATTGAGCTTCATTTGGATCTTTGGTTGGTGATGCTCTTGTAAGAAATATTGTTGTGCAATTATATTATAGTATTTCTAATTTTTTAATAATATATTGGGTGGCTTTTGGAGTGTGGGGTTCTTCTCCTGAATGGGTTTTCCCCACATAAATAATTATGTTGTGGTATGAATTTTATTTATGTATATTTTTGTTTAAGTATATGTAACTATTCAAATATGAAAAGTTTTTTTCATAACCCTCCTCTCAAGATTAGTTTAGGAAGTTGTTCCACTACCTTATCTTCCTTACATAAAAATCTAGAAAACATCAAACCACTCACCCTATATTCGTACAAGCATACTAGGAAACCATAGTTTCCATTGGTCTCTCATTTTCATTTTTGAGATTCATAACTAATTCTCGCCTATTCTACATATAGTCAATATTTCTTGACACCTACAAATAGATGCATGAAAACTCATAAGATTTAAAGATCTAGTCTTATAAAATATCTTCCCTCAATGACCTCTCTTTTTCATAATCACATCCACTCACACCTCCATAATGCAAAACTTGAAGTTATTACATTCGGGACTACTCTTGTAACTAGCTAAAAGTTCAGTCATATTCATGATTGCATTCATTACTATATCAATCATGATAAAATTTAATTCCATACATGCAAGACTCATTATCTAAAAATCCAAATAATGCATGATGGGTTAAGAATTTTTTTTGAAAAATTCCTACCTTTATCATGATTGCGTTTTTTCTATCTACATCATGCTAAAATTTAATTTCATACATGCAAGACTCATTATCTTAAAATCCACATAATGCACAAATGGTTAAGAACACATTCTATAAAATTTATATCCTTTTCATTATTGCATTCATTCGTATCTCCATCATGCTAAAATTTAATTTCATACATGCGAGACTCATTATCTTATAATTCGAGGAATGTGTGTGAAGTGTTAAGAACATGTTTTATAAAATTATTGTCCTCACTTGCCTTTATTTTTCATAATTGAATTCATTCACAACTCCTCCATTTTAAATTTAATTTACGATATTCATAAATAATTTTTTCCTATTCTATGTAAGTCAATATTTCATGACACCTATTGATAGATGCATGAATTTACATGTTCCAAAATTTAGAGTTATGGAATATAAGTAGAGTTATCAATGGAATGTGAGGAAAAAAAATAGTTCCAACATATCTGGGTGGTTGGGTGAATGTTATGGAAGGTCTCTATTCATTCCCCAAGACACACGATCATTTTGGGCTACACAATTCTGACACAATCTCTTAAGAGCCTTGAGTGCAAAAATCTTCCAAACTAAGATGGATTGGTTCTCAAAATATATGAAATTTAGTAAAATGTAGTTTGAACCTATAGGATGAGATAGGTACCTCCACAATAACCTCTCTTAATTTTTTAAATATCCAATCCCTTTGACCATGGAGATAATTTTTTAATTTCTACAAAAAGTGTCAACTATATTTACTAAAATATTGTCAAGAGCCATACTTTGTGTTTTGTGCGTTGTGAAAAAATTCCAACATGTCTAAGTGGGAAAGTGAATGCTAGTAAATTCCTTTTCTCATTCCTTAAGACACCTGATCAATCCAAGCAACAATATTTTGGTGTAGTCTCTTAAGAGCCCTAAAAACAAAACAAAAAATGCAAAACTATGATGGGTTGATTCTCAAAATCCATAACACTTAGAAAAAATTATTTTGAACCTACAAGTTTACATAGGTTCCCCTCACAAACCTCTCTCAATTTTTAAAATATCCAATCTACTTGATTGTGGTGATCATTTTTCAAATGTTCCAAAAACCGTAAATTATGTTTAGTAAAAACTTGTCAAGTGTCATACTTTGTATATGTATCAAGAATTATGAAAAAATTGATAGTTAGAACACCTTTGGGTAAGTGATTGAATGCTAGAGAAGGCCTCTTTTTGCTTCCTAAGACACTTGATTATTATGGTCTACACTATTCTGATGCAATTTCTTAAGAGGCATAAGTGCAAAAAAATGTCAAACTATGATAGATTGTTTCTTCGAATCTATTGTTGGAACACAAATATCTACTGAGAGGGGGGTGAATCAATATATCACTTAAAAATTTATCTTTTAACACTTTTTAATGTAGATTTAAGGATTATGCAAAGATCACATGCACAAATACACACATTACCAAATATACGTGGAAAACCTAATATGGGAAAAACCACAATGAGAATAGATGCTAGGATTTATTGTCCTAATCCAACCTCATAATAGAATATCACTGGTTACAATGTTTAATAGTGTTAACCCCAAGGAGACACCAATCTCCTTATTTAAGAGCACCAACTCTAAGGAAACACCTACTCCCTAACTGAGCGTCCACTCAACTTTTTGATGGCGCCAACCAATCAGATTTATAATAAAAATTTATGGAAGCTACAAGTCCTCATTACAATATGATTCAAATGAATCCAATTCAATGTTACAAAACTGTTCTATAAGTACTCTTACTCTACTCTGCTTCTCTACAATCATTCTCTATCTCTACTATCGCTAACCTTAGCAACTCATCTCTCCTCTCTTCTCTCTTTCCTCTTTCTTCTATATCACACTAAATGCATATCCTAGATGATGTTATTAGTATTAGTTCTAGGTCTCCCTTCACACTTAACTCACCCTTAGTCCTTCTCTATTTCATACTATATGTTAGACCATTTCTCTCACTTAATCGATAAGTCTCATTTTTCCTTGAGCCATGTGTTAGAGTAATAATTTATTAAGCTTAATTAATTATATCATACTGGTTAATTAATTAAGTCACTTATTCCTCTAGTTGCTTAAGCTAAACTTAGGCACATTAATAATTGATTAATTATTAAGTGTGCACACTAGGGTTTCATTTAGGGTTTCCCTTTTAGGGTTTCTTGATCTCCTTCATAAGGATTGATCTCTTTGTAATATTTGAGATTCTCATAATGCATTTTACACTTTGAGGTTTACAGATCTTGTTTGTTCTGAATGTCTTTTGCATGTGACAGGTATCCATTTGCATGCAGGTGATCTTGGATTCTAACATGGTATCAGAGCTTCAGACCTACCGCTGCCTATTCGTGATTTGAAGATATGGCTTCTTAGTGAGTTTCAAGTGCAAGGGTTTCCACAGGCACCTTTTTTGCAAGATCTGGGGGTAGTCAAATTTTTGGGACATTATGGGCTCAAACGGACGTCGCCATTGCGTTCGCAGTGCCCCAAAACCCTAGAAACGCTTGTCAAATCATCCATTTTTGAGCAGTTGGTTTCTGAGGCAAAAATTTTTTGCTAGAAAGGCCATACAGCCTCCCCGGCATGCTTCACGAGGCACAAATTCTGAAAAAAATTAAAAAAAATTAAAAAAACCGCATGTTTTTTTAAAACCTTTGATGCTCGCAGAAGAAATGAGGGCGCCGCCACCGCGCCACCCAGCGGCCACCAGGAGCGGCACCGCCCCTTCACCACTGTCCGTCTGCTAGCCCTTGAGGGCTTCACTTCCTCGACCACAGGTCACATGCGGGACCGGGAGCTCCGCGCCCGGCCCCCGCCCAACTTCAGCCCCCTAAGCCCCTGCCCGCGATCATATGGCGACCAGGGGCTGAAAATTTTTCTGCAGGGAGTGTTTTTTTGTGGCGACGGCCTCCAGGCCATCAAATTTAGGCTCGTGAACTGCTGATGTCAGCATGATGTCAGCATCCGTACGGCGGTGTTGGTCCCCCTAACCCTTATTTGCCTTAAAAGAGCAGTTTTTTTGTTTTTGGCATAACTTGGGCATACGGTATCGAAATCGGGCAAACGAGATATTGCCGAAAAGCTGGTTCCAAGTACTTTCATTTGGTGCAGTTTATTTTACAGTATTTTCCTGTTTTACTGCATTTATTTCTGGTTGAAGTCAGATGTACTTTTTATGCTTCCGAGCTCATAACTCTTTCCCACGATCTCCGATTTTCACTATCTTTGCGGCGTTGGAAAGGTATTGAGGAGCTTTATGTTGTTGTCCATGCACTTTTTTCTGTATCTATCCCAAGTTTTTTGTTAATCCAGATTTGGCCCGATGGGTGTTTTGGAGATTACTTGGATATTTTGACAGTTGGGAGAGTGCAACTTGCATCTTTGCACTTCGTTTTCAGTGATACATCATTCAATAATCGACTGCTGCTTCATACATTCCAGCGTTGTTCCCGTTTGGATTTTTCGAGTGTTCCATGGCATCGGGTCTACTGTTGCATCATTATGATTCCGATATGGTTTCTTGTAGACAAAAGTATCTTTCCTTGCTTTCCAGATTGCGGTTCCAGTGTTACTCTACAGTGTTCTTCCAGTGCTTCTTTGCAGCATGTCATATCATTGTAGGGGGGTTTTGTCCCACTGGGTTTTCCTCCTCTACCTCTTTCTTGCATTTGTAAATGGGTACCTAATCAGGCCTAGTTGCCAGGACCCATATTTGCTTTCATGCATCTTATTCTAGTATTTTAGCTTCTTCCTAAGTTCATCTTAAGGGGGGGTGTTAGAGTAATAATTTATTACACTTAATTAATTATATCATACTGGTTAATTAATTAAGTCACTTATTCCTCTAGTTGCTTAAGCTAAACTTAGGCACATTAATAATTGATTAATTATTAAGTGTGCACACTAGGGTTTCATTTAGGGTTTCCCTTTTAGGGTTTCTTGATCTCCTTCATAAGGATTGATCTCTTTGTAATACGAGATTCTCATAATGCATTTTACACTTTGAGGTTTACAGATCTTGTTTGTTCTGAATGTCTTTTGCATGTGACAGGTATCCATTTGCTAATTTTAGCATGTATCAAATCTATGGTTTGATTTGTATTTAATACCCATATTTACATGATTTGAACTATATCAAATTTTGTAGTTGTCTGTGCTTTGATGGCACTGACCATACCTTTCAATCACCAATTAAAATAAAGTTGAAGCAATTACAAGAATTAATTTCATTCACTGTGTCAACTTGACTAAGAATTTTCCACCATTCTCTATTGCCTAGCCAATGAGAGAATCCAACTTCAAATATTGGTCATCGATCTTCTATTTTGCATCATTATCTAGCAATCCTCATTCAACCACTTCACTTTTAAAACATCACCATCAGATCAACCTTCCTTTAAACCTTCACCATTGATCTATATCGCTCATAGCAATAAAGCTTTGTGCTTAAATAATAATGTATGTGATACAAAGGGACTATATTATGCAATGGTTGATTGCCACCTATTTACCTAGACACATTTCAACATTTCGCTTCATCATTGAACTCAAACTCAGACTCTCCATTCCTTCTACAAAATAGCGTACATTGTTCGGTTTTAGTCCTCATTGACCACTATCTGATCTTCATTGCATGCTATAGCCTTGTGAAATTTTACTTAGTGCTCATCAAATGATAAGTATGATGCATAGAACCAATCTGTTATAATAGTCTTCTACCACTTGGAGGTATTTCACACATCACATTTTCTACCTTCTTAGAGCCACTTGAAACTATGATATAACAACCACTATCCATTCTTCTAAGATGTGACACTGACCGTCGATCTATTCTTAGTTGAGAACCTTTAGTAGGTTCCCACCAGAAACATGTCTCATTTTCATGTTTCCATGGATAGACACTAACATCATCACCAGAGCAGCATGGGAGCATAGGAGTCACCCAATCGTTAATCACTAATCTTAACCATCGATCATGCTTGAGTAAATATTTAATGTTGGTCTTAGGAAATATTAAAGTCCTCATCACATGTTGATCCAGTAACACTTAAGTTGAGGGGTCGATCATTGCAATGAATTGGAACGCTTAAGTCATAACTTAAGCTACCTTCTACTCCCAGTTTTTACTCAACTGCAAAATAGAATTCTTGTTTGACACCATAACTGAAACCCTTAGGGTTTAATTGAGAAACCCTAACGAGGCCAGAGAAATAATTAAATCATTTTTTAGCTCAATTTTCAACTTTGAAACATGCAGATCACATTTATGGAATGTTCTTGAAAAACCCATATCAAATCTGCTATTTGATTTCTCTGCAAAATTTTGGAACTAGACTTTGTAATAGCATGATAACTTTGCATGTCAACATTACAACATTCTATGTAATTTTGCAACTTTTTAAAACATGCTCTTCTCTGCATTATACTTCATCATTTTTCTTGTGATTGATCCTTTAACTTCAATGACATCAAAAATGCTAGAAAACTCCCTTTGACATCAATGAGATTCCCTTTTGACATCAATGACAATCATATTGCCAACAACATTCTTGTTGCCTCTTGTTTGATGCCTTGTCATGATGAAAACTAATAATTTTATAATAAATCACATAAATTAAATCTAAATTCTCTAAAATAATTATTGTAGCTTACTAGGGCCAATATACCACTTACCCAAAAAATATCTAATAATTCGGTAGATTTATAGCCTTGAGAGTGAATTTGTTGAAAACCCTAATTTTTCAATAAATTACTCAATTCTACTCCATTTCTTTTGAAAACTAGAATTTATCTTCTTTAATATGTTATCCAAAAACCCTTTAAAATTTGAGAAAAAAATCACCAAAGTTTTGGAGATATTTGTTTCACAAACTGACCTCCAAAATTGAAAAAGATGCCTTGTCATCATGTTGCCAAGAGCATGCTCTGCTACCACTTGTTATAAAATAAATTTCACAATAGAATAATATGATAGGAAATATGTTACAAATACTTGATAATAATTGAGAATAACAAGCCACTTCAAGGGGGAAAACCTCCAAATATCTCCAATGCGAACACACTTCACCATATGAGGATGAAATAAGACTCACTACCTCCTATATATAGCTTATTTATGCCTAGGATATCACCTAGGATTACTTAGATAGACCTATATAAGCCTTACATTGACCTAAATAGCTAAATAATAATATAATAATGATAATATGACTTAATTAAGAGTTAAGATAGCCACAAGCTGACTATTTATAAACCTATGTACACTAATATTAAGGGTGCAACAAATAATGAACATACACAATGATAGATTCCAAAGGGGTACATAAATTTATATGAAACCCCATGATATCCTTTTTATTCATAATGATTTTCTTTACATGTGTGTTTTTATTGCTACATACTTTGAGATATATGTTCATTCTAAGATTCATGCACACTTCAAAGTGGGATTAAAACATAATGGTGAAATTTGTATACCTATGTCATCTCCTATTTAAATTTGTCTCTATTTTGGGAGAATGTACAAATATATGTACATATTGACAAGTGGCATAATCTTGTGCAAAGTTGAGCTCATTTTCGTAGTCTTTGCATATCCATATACACACATGCTCACATATTCTAACCCCACCTTATCCTTATGTGCATACATTCCTATACATTTTCCTAGACCACACATTAATTACACATCCATACACATGTCCCAATATGATCAATACAATTGGATGTAATCATTTATCTATTCAAGGTCATCTTTACAATCATGAGGTCAAGCCCACGATTGCAGACTTGATGACAAAATTTTTGAAATTCAAAATCAAAATTTTGGTTGAAACTTGCCCATTCCTTTCTTGCCAAGGACTATCTAATTGCACATTTTCTTGGTTTTGGTATATGTTCTAGTATTTAAAGGCACTTAATTTTCTTCATTTCACATATCATCTTCCATATATTATCTACATATCATTCACAATGAATGAAGGATACACTTCAATTTGGTTCTCCAAAATGTATCTAATTTGTACATTCATCCTAGGAGATTTCAAATGGTTGAGATCTACTATCTTTGGTCTTTTAACACACATTAATGGGGCTTGACCGAAGAGAACATGCCCCCTACCAATATAAATCAAGCCTTAAAACGTATTTCTAAATACTACCAATCTTTGAATAAGAAAAATAAAATTGTAGATGAAAACTAATAAGGGGAGAAGTGGAAAAAAACACATGATAAATAAGATTGAATCTATGTGCACATCGAGGACAAGTTTGTGACCTTAAAATAGACCTAGAGCCATGAATGCAACCCAACATAAAAATAAAGTAGACACATAATTTGAAAATCGCCCAAACAAAGAATTGTCATTTTCAAAAAATATATAAATTATATTCCACAATATTCAACAAAATTAATCAATTTTCAATCATAAAAATTGAATATCTTTAATTATCTCATTTACTTTTTATATTTACTGCCCTCTAACTCTTGATTATCTAATAAGCTACATATAGTTTGAGATTTGAACCTGAAACAAGTCTCACACCTACAAAAAATTGTTGAGTCAACAGAAAACAAGTTTCAACTGCCATTAAATGGTAAATTGGCTTCTATTTGATGGTAAGCACCTCCAAAATATTAGGTCAAAGCCTTTAAAATCTCGCTTATCATGTAAAAGCCAGATAAATATTGAGTTTTCAGTTGAATGAGAACATTATATTTCTATTTGAAGTATTTTTTGCCAATTTGATGACAACTTTCCTCTTTTATTTGCATGCAAATATTTTAAAATCAAATAATACCTAATTTCTTTAAGGAAAATATCTAAATTTGTCTAAGTGGAAAAAATATAGATTTGTCTTAGTTTATTCCATTCCATTATTAGTACTTATTCGTAATTACTTAATCCAACCACATGCAACTAGAACTTGCAGGACATTGCATTCATACATACCCATACACAAACACATATTCTTTAACGTATTAACATATATAATTTTATGTCTGTATAATCTGTGATCCTCTTTTAAATACAAGTACTAGTTAATTAATACAAATTGATTTGTAATTATATGTATATATTTTATTAGATCAGTCCTTTACAATTATACATAGCAACACTTTAATGCATGCATGTAATTATAAAACTATTATTATTATACTTTGAAAGTAGAGGCAATGATTTATTCAAAACTTTAAGATAAAGCCAAATTTAATGTAACCAATAAAGTATGTTTTATAAGTAAAAATCAAGATTTAATTTCCATATCCAACTTGTAATATACTAGCTTTACGTATTTGTCAAATATTACATGTTTAAATTTCAAGTTTTACATTGGGTTATAGTAATTACGGTTGTTAAAAATGTTTTTTTTTAAATTATGGTTGTTAATCATATTTCAATGAAATTTATATATATATTTATTTTTTTCAAAATACAAATGTTGTGTGTTTCTATGGTCTGTTTTCTATGGTTTATGAATGTGATTATATTGTATCCATCAGTTTTTATTAATCTCTATATTATTTTGAAATAATAGATGATTTAAAAATTTAAAAATAAATTGATCAAAATAATATTGAATTGAATAGATTTTCAGGTCTTCATAAAATTTTGAAACTAGTTTCTAGTCTATGTTTTTCTTTTCTTTCTCTTTCAACAATTTAAAATTTAAAATAAATTTTTTATTTGAAGATTGTTGAATTTAAAAAAATTAAATTATAGGTATTATTTTCGTGGTTTTTATGGTTTTCTATAGGATTTATGAATGACTTTTGTAAATTTATCCATCTTTTGTTATATTACAATTATGTGATATTGGTGATTTTGGATGTTTGGATATAGACAAAATTTATTGTTCCAATATTTTTTATATGGTGCTTAAAATAAAATTGATGGTGATGTTGTTATGGGTTGGGAGTAAACTTATGATAGCCAAAGCCTCTTAAAAGAATGGAACAAATCTAAGGACCATGATCCATGTTGTTGAAGATGGTTGGAGTCATGTTTCTGATTTTTAGTATGAAGCTATGCAAGACAATATGAGGTTTTAAAAAAAGAAACCTAATGATCTTTGGTTAACTAGATGATTCCCTCTTCTCATTGACTGATTAGCTCATATTTTAGCATTTTGAAATGTCTCATTAGATAGATATTATATACTCAGATGAGGATTGAGATTTTTTGGGATTTACACAATATAATTCAATTATAATTATTTTGGTAGGAAACCTTGAGGTTAAAAATTATCTTCGAAAAAGAGTTTAGAATTTTGACATTCATGGATGGGAACTAAGATGTTTTGGGATATATATATTTTAAATTGATTATATAATTATTTTGGTAAAACCCCTTGAAGTTAGTAACTCTAATCTTTGGAAGAGTTTAGCATCCTAAATGTTGGCAAAAGATTAATGTTTTCATGTGACTAGTAGCTTTAAATAAATATTTTTTGTCATGATAATATCCAAAAATGTAGGGATGTTAGTTACAATAGATGTATACTCTACCTTCAAGATGGAGAACTAAAAATATATCCCTTTAGCCTACCCCTTAGCTATTTTTCTTCGCCATTTATGGTGTAATTTAATGAGAATCTCATGTAATAGTTATGATTTTATCTAGGACTCTCCTGTGAATCAACCATGACCCTCTTTGAAGCTAAAATCCCTTTTTTTGTATCTTATTCATTATTTTCTAATCTATATAATATCTAGTGGGAATATAATTGGAAGATTTTCAATGGTACTACTAAGAATATCAATTATATTTGAGGTAGAATTACGGTCAAGTTAAAATAAACCTAACAATTTTGGATTCAAATTTATCAAACAAGTTCTTGGTGAAAATTTAGGGTTCTAATAAGACTAGGTATTCTTACATATTCTCCCTCCTCTACCTATTTGAATAATAATGCTCAAGAAGATCAAATTACTAAAAAACATCCTCCTCTAGGCTTGGTAAATGCTAATGTTGATAGTTCTTCAAAACACCATCCTAAAACTATTAGCACAAAAATTGGCTATCATGACAATAATGGTAGTATTAAGTTCTAGATTTTTGGTATTCTTGGTGTTGGTTCTAATAATTTTTTGAGGATATGGTCCTTCATTAAGATCTTTCAAAAGTAAAGATAAATCATTTTACAAATATTATTATAAAATATAAATCTAAAATCTTGATTGATCACTTGAAAAGGTAGTCTTCCTCTTATTTCCAATGATGGCTATTGAATGAATGTACAAGAAAAGTAGTGAATTACTCATTTATAATTTCAATGTTGTTGGAAATTAAGAGGTTGTCATTGATGTCAACATTATGTAAACATGGTGACAACAGTATGAGAAGTTTATTTTGGTTTACAGGAAGCTATTCTCTATTGGAAGTGTTCTTTTCTAAAGAACTAGTGTGTTGGTTCTTGAGTCTGGAATTCACCACAAGAAGTGAGACAACTCTGTGCTCTTAATTTATCATTATGACTCTTATAGATAGCTATATCCGAGATCTTGAGAAGTTTTGCATTGAGAACATGAATTTATCGTTGACATAGTTTATCTTTGTACATTGCAGTTGTTCCTCTATTCAGTGCATCAGTGTGGGAGACTTCGTATTTTTATATGAAGAATATTTTTGTGTTGCGGTTCTAATGGTATTTTCTCTGATGTCAATATGATGAGAAAACTAAGCAATATCAGATCCAGAAGGTGTTTGCTTTGAGAAGTGTGCATTGGTTTATAATTTTTGTGTTTAGGTCCTAGCTCTGGCCAACCTATTACATGATATGCACTAAGAAGGTTAAATATACTTTGTGGATATTTTCTATAGATCTACATTGACTTGATATGATGCACTACTTGGATAAAAATGTTTTAATCTTATAAGGTTCCGACAAGAGTACTTTTCTTGGTTTTATTTTCATCTAATTAGGTCGGCCTAATTGATGAATGAGATATACTTGTATATATATAAGATCTTTTGAAGAACGAAGATGTAGAGAGAAAGTTTGAGTGTGTGTGAAGAAGAAAAAAGATGTAAGAGAAGATGAATATGTGAAGAAGGTTGAAAAATATGTAAGTGGGCCTAAATGATTTATCAGTTGATTATGGTAGAGACATAGCATAATTTTTAAGTGACTGCTATGAATGCAATGTTTCTTATTTAGAGCTTCATTGGAACTGAACCCTACACACAAAAGGTGTATTCCAGCAGTTCATCCTTTGGCAGTGAGCCATAACTTTTGTATCTTGGTGGCAAGCCACATATTTTTGTATTCAAGTTGTGAGCCTTTTAAGGACAGTGAGTCCTGGCAGTGAACCCTGGAATATTCTATATCCAAATATATTATATTATTATCTAATCCTCACCGTGGTTTTTCCCATTTTGGGTTTTCCATGTAAAACTCTAGTGTTTATGTGTGATGATGTTTTGTCTTGATTCCATGTCTTCTTTTGATAATTTAGTTAGATTGATGATGATGCTTCTAGATGGATTATATGTCAATGGTTTTATGGAATATTGATTCACCCCTCCTCTCAATATTTCAGATGTTCAACAATTCGTATCAGATCTTGGTTCATTGGAAGAATCCTAACAACTTGGGGAAGGCCCTAAAATTTGATTTCATGGAAGACAAAAAATGTCTTCTTCCTTTGGAAGTAATCTCTTCTAGACATTCAAAGGAAAAAGATGATTTGAAGGACAAGTTGATGAAAGCAAATGAGTATATTGAAAAAATACAAATTAAATGTGAAGAAGCATGTGATCTATTGGATAAGGTAGATGAAACTATCTCCAACTTGATACAGCAATTGGAAGAAAAGAAAAGGGTTGAAGACCATCAAAAAATTTAAATTTAGAGGAAGATGGATGAATGCACAAAGTTTGAGCAAGACATGGCAAATCTGAAATTATATTTGGAAAAGGAAAAGAGTTTTGAAGACAAATTTTCTACAAGTTCTACAATGTTGGACAAATTGATTGCAGGATAGGGATTCTCAATGGATAAAAGAGGTTTGGGATTTGAAGAAGGACAATGTTCAAAGGAAAATCAGTCTTTGATCTAAATATTCAATACAATGATGAACAATTCAAGAGCACTGAAAGGGTTCCCATCAGACAACCTAATTCTCAAAGGTATGTATCTTTTAATGACACTTGTTATTCTTGCAATAAATTTGGTCATAAGGCAAAATATTGTAAATGTAGAATGAATGATACTCTATCATTCTATGGTCAGTGGTTTGAATGCAAGACAATAGGATATGAAGTTATGAATTGTAGAAGGAAGAAAATGAATAAGACATCATATCCATTTAATGGGTATTGTTATCACTACAACGCATTTGGTCACAAGGCTAATCAATGCAAATATAGTTTGGATAAAAAAATTCTTGGATGGAAAAATTTTGTTTGTTGCAATTGCAGTAATCTAGAACAATTTTTCAAAAGTGACAATCAAGTAAAGACATAAGTACATGGAATTAAAATTGATCTGGAAGAAATAAGAAAATAAATGAAAAGAAAGTGGAGAAAGGAAGGAGAATCTAAGAAATTTGAATCAAAATCATCAGTGTCATTTGTATCGTCTTCTGGTGCAGACACATCCGTAAAAAAATAATCAAGGAATGTCTAAGGGGGAGCAATGATAAAAATATTTAATAAACCCCCCTTGTTGATGTTAAATGTCACATCATGACGAAAGTGCATTTAATGAGGTAACAAACTTAATACTTTATGCAGAAGGAAGTTGCAGGCACACATGTGTGAAGAATGAATTCAACAGAACTTGAAAGGATGAATGTTTGCATAGATTTCAAGATGATCTTGTGATCTAAAAAATTAATTGCAAAATTATTTGAAATGAGAGAAATAAATTCAAGAAAATTAATCAAAACTCATTCGATGAATAATATTTGTGGAAGGAAAGTTGCGTGCAGAAGAAGCTTGAAGAAACCAAAGCTACTACATGCAGTGGAAATTTAGAATTTGGGTTTGGCAAGCAGGAAAAAGGTAATTTTGTGCTCGTTGCTTTTGAGATACTCATTGAATTATGTTAAAAGCAATGGACATTCCTCAAATTGTAGAGAATTCAATAAAGTCAAAACTAGAGATCAAAATATATGTTGTCAAAACTTTAGAATTTGATCCTTTGGGTGCATTCTCGAAAATTCCTCTTGGTGGTGTGTGAATTGAGAGTGTTGGAACATATATTCATTAGAAATTGGAAGAACCCTCCTTTGAAAATGCTATATTGATATGGATTGAAGAATTGATTGGAAGTGACTTTACCCTAAAGTCAAAACACCGTGTGCTTGAGGAAATGAAGTTGGACATATGGAATGGATTTCTGAACTTTAGCAATGAGGAAAGGTGCATCATAATGGCTCTTAGTAGATTCCATGATGAATACATATGGCTTGATAAATCTTATGCAATAACCAGAGATGTGATCAAGGATGTAACTGGCTTACCATCCTCTAAACCGACTCCTAAATGCAATTGCAATAGAGGAAAATTTTTAATCAGGAATACTTATGTTGGAATCACTAATTTGGCAATACAGTATGCTAGTCTAGTCATTTCACAATTTATTTTTGGTGACAATAATGTTTCTACAGTTGTTATTAATCTTGCATTGGATATGGTTGAAAATAGAAAGGAATATGACCTATGTGAATTGCTCCAACAATAGTTATTGGAAAATTTGAGAGATATTAAGAAAAGGAAAGGTACATTTAGATATGGTACACTAGTTGTATGCTTAATTTTCTACTTTATGAAGGAGATTCTTGAAATTGTTGAAGTTCATTGGGAGCATACTAGACCAATCTCTCATAAAATTGAGAAACTCATAAGGAATATTGGGGATTTGGATGAACAAGAAGATTCTCTTGCTACATAATTTGGAAAGTTTCAAATAAAAATGAACAAAAGAAGTAGAGTGCCCAGAGAATTGGTTACAAGGTACAAGAATGACATAAAATTTATGGTAACCACTAATAGCTACATTATCGAGGTATTTGAACCCAAGAACTCATGGATACCTGAGCTTGGATATGATATTGAGAAGTACTATGTTGTTGGTTGGATTGAAATACTTATTAACTACCCCTGGGACCCCAACAGAACTCAGTTTGGAACTTACTTTGAATTGGCCAAAGCTCTTGAGAAGTTTGAATTAACCTCAGGTAAATCAATGCTTGCCTCCAGAGAAAAGAGAAGAAATGAAAAGTCTCTTGCATTAGTCTCACAAGCTGAACCTACTCCAAGGAGATCAAGACTCAACCAGCTAGCAAGGTATAGAGGATAATTTTAGCTAGTTCCCAGTGTCGGTTCTAGTTTAGCTCAGCCTACTTTGGTAAGATCAAGTCCATTAACTGACAGATTTGATTAATTAAAGTGCAAAGCAACAAGTGACATGGTCAGCTGGGTTGAAAATAAAGGATTCTTGGAAATAAAGAGAAATGTGAGTCTACTCATTGTATTGCACTTGATAGACTCGGGGTTGTTCAAGAATGTGAGAAAGAGGGTAAGAATTTATTCACATTCTATTGGTCTTGGCCTTATGAAATTCAAAAATTCAAGGATAATGAGAGCCTAATTGAAATGCAGATCAAGTATGCCTCTGGCACATTTGATCCTGCTCTTGATTTAGATGGTCATACATGACCTATGAATTGGCGAAAATTAATGAGAAATATCTAGCATCACATAAGAAGAAAGGTGAAAAGATTGAACTGTATGGGAAGCTCAGAGATGTAATAAAGAGTAAATGCACTCCTATCTCATATGCCCTCTTTATAGCTAACATGACTTTGAAGTCTAATTCTACTCCTGAAACTATGGTTGAAGGAAAATACATCTTGATCGATCTAAATTATTTATGTAGTGTATTGGTAGAAGAAAAAAGTCTTTGGGATGAAGGGGGGTCCTCATGGACAAGAATTATTAACAAGATTCAAGAAACCACTACCTTCGATCATCATCTGTATTTAAAATATACTCCTTAGGGGCAGTGTTCAAGTATGCAAAGGATCTATTGGAGTTTATTTTCCTTTTCCATTGTTGTCAAAGGGAGGAGAGAGACCCTGAAGAGATTAAGAAGTATCATGTGAAAACAGGAAGTTTTTGGCTAGATGAAATTCCTTTTTGAAATTAATGTTTTTGCAAAAGGTACTTTCATGGTTTTCACATCTTGTGTTTCCATCAATGACAAAGGGGGAGATTGTTGGAAATTAAGAGGTTTTCATTGATTTTAACATGATGTCAACATCATGACAATAGTATGAGACATTTATTTTTGTTTATCGAAAGCTATTCTCTACTGGAAGTGTTATTTTCTTAAGAACCAATGTGTTGGTTTTTGAGTCTGAAATTCACCGCAAGAAGTGATACGACTCTGTGCTTTTAATATTATCATTATGACTCTTACAGATAGCTATATCTGAGATCCTAAGAAGTTTTTTTTTAGAACAGGAAGTTATCATTGATAAAGTTTATCTTTGTGCATTTCAATTGTTCCTCTATTCAGTGTGTTAGTGTGGGAGACTCCGCATTTTCATATGAAGAATATTTTTGTGTTGTGGTTATAATGGTAGTTTTTCTTATGTTAATATGATGAGAAACCTAAGCAATATCAGATCTAGAAGGTGTTCACTTTGAGAAGTGTGTATTGGTTTGGAATTTTTGTGTTTAGGTCCTAGCTCTAGCTGACCTATTACATGATATGCACTAAGAAGGTTAAATATAATTTGTGGATGTTTTCTATAGATCTACATCAAATTTATATGATGCACTACTTGGATAAAAAAAAATTAATCTTATAAGGTACCAACAAGAGTACTTTTCTTGGTTTTGTTTTCATCTAATTAGGCCGACCTAATTGATGAATGAGATATACTTCTATATATATAAGATCTTTTGAAGAAGGAAGATGTAGAGAGAAAGTGAAATTGTGCGCAAAGAAGAAAAGAGATGTAGGCGAAGATGAATATGTGAAGAAGGTTGAGAAATATGTAAGTGGGCCTAAATGATTTATCAATTGAGTATGGTAGAGATAGAGCAGAACTGTTAAGCGACTCCTATGAATGCGGTGTTTCTTATTCAGAGCTTCATTGGAACTGAACCCTACACATAGAAGATGTATTCCATCAGTTCATCATTTGGAAGTGATCCATAGATTTTGTATCTTGTCGGTGAGCCATCTCTTTTTGTATTCAGGTTGTAAGCCTTTCAAGGACAGTGAGTCTTGACAGTGAGCTAGGCTGTAATATTCTATATCTGGATATATTATATTGTGAGCTAATCCTCACCATGGTTTTTCCCATTTTTGGTTTTCCAGAGAAAAACTGTAGTGTTCATGTGTGATGATGTTGTGTCTTGATTCCATGTCTTCTTTTGATGATTTAGTTAGATTTATGATTATGCTTAGATGGATTATATGTCAATGGTTTTATGGAATACTGATTAACCCCCCCTCTCAATATTCTAGATGTTCAAAAAATTTCATGAAGTGGGACATGTTTTGACTAATATATGCACCCTTTATAAGCACCTAGATCTTTTATTTAGTGAAATATGGGAAGACTTTTCAAAATTTGGTCTTTGATAGTTGGAGATCAACCACAAAAAAAATTTGGTTCCTTGTTACTTGTCACTAAAATACCTAATGTATGATTAGTTACCAGCCTAAAACACTATTGAAAGAACACTACTCAATAATCTAAACTATGTTCTCATCATGGAAAAGTGGGAGAAGATTAAAAGTACTAAAAAGGTGATAAACCAATGAAATCAAAACCCTTGGACCTACTTATCGAGCATAAAAAACCCTCAAGGATCTATAATAAATTCATACAAAATCATGGAATATTATCACAAAGGTTATAATAAGAAATGTGTAGTTGAAAAAGGGACTAATATCCATAAGAGAAACCTACATTTATTTAGGAAAACATAATGGAATCATACAAGAAAAATAAAATAATTATTAATTTTATTTATTGTGAAGGATCAAGCATGTGTTACAAATTCAATATGCATAAATTGATACCAAAATTCTAGTGCCCCTATCTTCAGCCTAATTACAACAAGATATACATGAGAACAGTAATTTATTGTGAGAGAAATAAAATGGCTTCAAAAGGAGAACAAGGAATTAAATTGCTTCTTCAATGCTTCAATTGGCTTCACCTTCTTATATGCATAGAAGGCACAAACATGATTATTTCTCTCATTGAAAATCCTTGATAATATCACCTAACATCTTGGAGTAGTTAACTAGATCTTCTTGAATAAAAATGTCTTGGAAGTTCTCAAGAGCTTCCCCTACTCATTAAAACATGTGACCATTAATCCTTCATCATTTCATGCACTCCTTGGTGGCATAGGAAGGATATTTCTCCCAACTATTTTTTTGCACTAAAATCACTTCCAATCGTCATAGTCACCCAAACCTCATGATGCCACTAAAAGTCAAAATTTTGGAAACCTCCATAGATTTATTGCATACTAAGCAAGGATCTAGTAAGCTTATTAAATTCCATTGGGCATGAACTCATGATAACCCTCTTACAATAAAATTGGATTATTTTATCTCTCATTTTGAACAACCATAAACATCCAAAATCCCTAAAAATATCAAGGAACATGTGTGAAAGACACATAAAAGAAATAGTATAAAACTACACAATTCTATATGAAATATGACTACATAGCCTTATTAAAATCATAAAAATACTATATAAATGATTGAAAATTATCTCAAAAATTAAGGTTTGAGATGTATCCCATTAACTAGGATAGGTGGCTCTTCTCCTCTCACATTTGATACCTAGAAGGAGTTTTCTTGTTTGCAACTGGTGATAATGTGTGGGTCACTCTGAATGGCATCAAATTTTTTATGTCTTCCATTTTTTTCTCTATCTTCATCCCACTTCAAGATTGAATCTCTTTTCTTGAAGGTTCTAACAAATTTATTGTCAAAGGTTTTCTTCACTTGGGATTGATGAGCCTCAATATATGAATTGCATGGTTTTTTAGCTCTTCTAACTCCATAAAATCAACTGATCTTATTATCATTGCATCATTCTCTAGAATCTCCAACTATTGTGCAAGTTTGAAAGAGTAGGAAAATCAAATGATAAATGAAGCTTTTCCTCTCTCCCACATACCAACATGAAAGGAGTGTTGTTGACGGATCTCTTAAGCAAGATTATATTGGCCCATGGTGTTGTCTTAAGTTGGGTATTCCAAACTCTTTCATCATCCAAGTCATTATTATTTTAATGATCCTCATTAGGTTCTCATTTTTAGACTCAACCAAACCATTACCTTGAGGGTAATAGTTTGAACAGGAATTTAGATAAATACCATGCTTGGCTATCCATTCACTAATTTGAGTGCATATGAAGGATTTCACAATTTTAGAATTGATAGTAAATAGAAGACCAAACCTTGTAACTACCCCTTCAAAAAATTATAGTATAGAAGCCTCAAGATCCTCCTTCACTACAACTACCTCAACCTATCTAGTGAAATAATCTATAGTTGTCAAAACTCATTTATGACCAGCAATAGATGGCGGATTTATCACACCAATAAAATTTAAACCCCAATAAATAAATGGTGTATCTATTTGTATAGGGTGAATATTTAGGTAACTAACCTTTACTTTCTTATAAAATAAGCACACTCCTTACAATTTCTCACCCACATATGAGCATATTTAACAAAAATAGGCTAGTAAAAACCAACTCTCGTGATTTTGGTAGCATTAGTCCTCATTGAGAAATCACCTCCCAATAAATCATTATGAAAATCTTCAATAACTTTAGAAACTTGGTCACTCTCAATACACCTTAACAAAACTTCATTCATGTTCTATCTAAATAAATTCCATCTGTAGTGTAGAAAAATGTCGTCCTTTACATTTTCACACTTAATTTGTGAATGGTTAACATTAAAATGAACCTAATGTTGCCTTGATCTAGTGTTGTAATGTGTTTTACACCTTCACATTAGGTTTAGGGCCCTTTTTAGCTAAATAGACCTAATTTTTCCTTAATTTAGTGTTGTAAAGTGTATTTATTTACACCTTCGCATCAATTTTTGGGCCCTATTGCATTTATGACCTTCACATAATCATTAATAGGCCCTTAGGACCCGTTATTATGCATCCCAAGGCTTATTTCAACTAATATCTTGACATAATCAATACATACACTTAATTTCCTAACTCGCCAACATTTACTCAACCTAAAATGCCTTGGTGGGACCTAGACACCACCTTGGGCGTATGAGTCCCACCCATATGGGACCTATATGCCACAAGTGGTGTATGATTCCCATTTGGCCCCTTTTTAGGGTTTTGAGCGAGAAATCTAGGTTTTGGATTCAAATTTCATGAATGTTGACATTTGGGATCTAATAAATTGTAAGTTAGATGAAGTGCCTATATAAACAAGGTTTTAAATCATTATTTCACCTAATCATTCATGATATCAACTAAGAAATCAAGAGTCAAGTATCCTAATACTTCACAAGAGTTCACAAGAGTATTCAAGAGTATTTCTAAAGCATTCAAGGGTAGATTTCTTCATCATTTTTATAGAAATTAAAGATCTATCATCATGTCAAAGGCATAAGGCATCAAGCATGTTGTTGAGCTAGTGTTGTGATTCAGCATTCAAGATCTAAGTTAAGAATTATTCCACATCTAATTTAAGATCAAGATCTACACTCTATATGGCCACTTCATGTTAGATTGTTGATTTACATTACAAGACATCATTCAAGGTATCATTGTTCATGTTTCATGTTTCATTGTTTCATCATAAGGTTTAATTAATTAAATTGGGTTTGACCAAGTCAAACCCCCCATTCACTAACAATCAACAAGTTTTTCTCTCTCTACATGTGTGATTGTAGATCTCGGTCTTTTGAAGCTTGAATATCCTTTGAAGACTAAGTTGCAAGATTGAATAAAGTTGTTGAAGTTGTCTCCTTATTTACAAGATCACAAAAATTCTTCTACAAAGAAAAATTCAATCTTTTATATCTGAAGATTTGGTAGGAGAAAATCTATAGGAAATCACCAAAGAATACTAGAATTTTAGCCAAACCCTAGTACTAGGACTAAATTTCCACCTTGGGCGTATGAGTCCCAATACTTCATTTTTCTAGATTTCAGGAGATCTAGATTAGTCACTATGAGATTCTAGTTTCTACATAGAAAACTTAGTCTGGGACTAAATCACATAGACTAGTGTATGAGTCCTAGTGAGCTTCAAATAGCGAGATTTTAGGGTTTTGGAGCTTGTTTTTACCACATCTTTCTCCTAGGTGTTCCTTTGTTCATTCCTAAATTACTGTTCTGATTTTCAATTTCATTTCCTAAGTCATTTAGTCGAGTTTTCATTATACTTTCATTACTTTTCTTTCCAAGCCTTTGCTTGGTGGTGAACCCCATTTGTATATTTAATCAGACCCAAGTAAACCCTCTTAGTAGATCTCTTTCCCTCATTCCATCCTTGGATTGAGATCTCTAGAGTTTTCCTTGAATGAACTAAAGTGAAATAGGTTCTCCTAGTTCCATCTCCCAAAAGGTGGAACCCTATTTCCTTGTGTTCATTTTGGTGAACCTAGCCTTTATAACACCTTATTTTTTTATTTTGATTGCATCATAGTGCTAGATCTAGTTTACATTAACTTTGCATTAGGTTTTACATTAGTTGATTTGCATCTAGGGTTTCTATATATTGCATTAGTGAAAGTGCCTATAGGTTGCATTTTTTCATCTTGCATCATTTAATTTCATTTGAAATATGTAATTTCACATAATCTAGATAACATACAAACTAGAAAAATTAACATTCACTCAAAATTTGCTGAAATTAGTGCAAAAACCCTAATCTAGGACTCATACGCCACTCTAGGCGATTTAGTCCTAGTACAGGTGGTTTTACCTATTTTTTGGGTATTTTGTGTGGATTATTTTTTAGCATTTCAACCCTTGATAAACCCTAATTGGGACTCATACAACCCTTTGGATGATTTAGCCCTAGATCAGACCTAAAACTACCTTTTACAACATTAAAAACCTTGTTTTTGTACTTCCTAAACTTGCTGGTAACCAGTCTGGAAAGTTTCAATAACTTCTATTTTATGCATCTAGGTCAAAAACATCAATTTAGGGTAGTCATTTTTCAATTCTTCCTAAATCATTTGAATAGAAAAACATCATCAGATCTGAAATGTTCACATTTCTAAAACTTTGCATAATATGAATAAAAGTACTTTTCACTTTTGCATACACAATGTTTACATTCATGAAGCTTTGCATAAGTTTGATAAAGGTTATTTTCATCTTTGGATATACATTGTTTACATTCTTAAATTTTTGTACACATTGGATAAAAATACTTTTTGTCTTTGGATATACATGTTGTTTATATTTTTGAAGTATTGCATAAGATGGTTAGAAGTGCTTTTCATTATTGGTCAAATAGTGTTAGTATCTTACCTATCTAGGCATGCTACGAAATTTTTCATACCTACTCTCTATGTGAATGCTTTAGTGAAAAATACTACAACCTTGAGCAATCATAACAATCATATTTTTTCTTTTCCTAATATCTCTCCTATTTGTGAAGAAGATATTTTGGTGTTAGAAGAACCAATCAATGAGAGTTTTGAGAGTCCTCATTGTTTCTCTCCTCCTAACGCTCTTATTAGGCAAGACATTGATGAACAAGAGGACACAACCATAGGAAATCATCACGATCATATAACACAACAAGAGACCATTGAAACCTACACTTCAACTAGTCTACATTCATATCCCAACATCTTCCGCTCTTGTGATAATGTTTTAGTGAAAGAGGATGAAAATATAAATAAGGAGGATATGTTGGTATTAGATGATCAAATATTTAAGATCTATGACAACTCTTTGTGTTTCTTCCCAAACCTATCCTATTTTGGAAGATATTAGGTGACAAAGGATTGAAATTATGGACAATCATGAAAATCACATTTGTTCTTCTCCTAGTATCTCTACTATTGCTAGAGAAGATATTTTGATGTTAGAAAATCTAATCAATGAAAGTCATGAGAATATTATTTTCCTCTCTTCCCCTAGGGAAAAAATTATTGAACAAGAGTGTCATCATTGATAATCAAGATAATCCAACCATTGATAACTCCCTTACTTGCGATGAAGTCATTTTAGAAGAGCCAATCTATGAATGTCATGAACATCTAGTTTGTAGTTCTCCTAAAAACTCTTCTACAAGGGAAGATATCACGGTGGAAGAAATGAGAGCATTGACACATGTATTTCAAAAACTAGTGATATGGATTCCCTAGATGAAGATGATGAAGTGACATTAGGCTCTCCTTCACTAAGAGAAGTTAATTTTATTCAACCTCAACTCATCCTTTACCCACCTTCACAGAAACATCAAACTCAAAACAAACCCATCCTCATCCTCAAACCACTTAAGAATAATGTTTCACAACGATAAAATTATAACATCATTTCTCATACATATAACACTAGAAACAATCCACAACCAAGAAAAACACCTTCAACATCCCTCCCACTGCCTAAACATATCTTTCCTAATCCTCCTCATTTTCCTTTACATAGTGGAAAAGAGTGTGATCTCATTGAACAACTAAAGAATACTCCTACTAAGATATCCTTATGGGATCTTATTCAAGACTCCCCTCAATATCATAACATTATTCAAAGTTCTTTACATCAAGGAATAAATGTTGACATTGTTTTCCACCAAAGTGAGTTACCTCCTTTGGAAGTGCAAAAACAAAATGATGCTTTCATGGTAATAGTTCAATATAATAGAACATGCATAAAGTGAACCCTTGTTGATAATGGCTCAACTCTTAATGTCTTTACTATAACCCTTTTGGATAAACTTGGCGTGGATAAATCAAGAATTCAACCTAATTCTTTATCTATTCGGAGATTTGACAATGTAGGAAAACAATTGCTTGGTATGATCACTTTCCCTATTACAACTAGAAATTCCACATTAGAAACACCGATCCATGTTATGCCTAACGATATTTCATATAATATTCTTTTAGGAATACCATGGATTCATGCAATGAATGGAGTGCCTTCTACTCTTCATTGTATCATGAAATATGTCTACAACAACAAATTATAGACACTTGAAGCTGACCCTGAACCAAATAGTTGTTTAAACAATGAGAAAAATAAGGAAAATCCTTTGAAGACATTGACACCAACTATACAAGTGGAACTCATGCAAGAGAAAGACAAAGAGAAGCATATTGAAGAAGTCATGAAGTCATTCGAATATGATTGGGGTTCCTTGGATTTCACACCTAGATTTGATAGGCAACCGAAGATCATAACAACAAATAATGAGAAAGAAAAAACAATAATGTTGACACAAAATTCACTAGAATCTTTGAAATAATCCATCTCAACCACTTTAGAAGAAGAAGCAAATTACACAACAAATTTTGACCAAATTGACTATGAACAACCACCGAATCTGAAAGAAATGAAAAAGCTTTATGGAAAAGGTTATGAACTTATGAAACAACTTGGTTATAGTGCAAAAGGATGTGGTGCTAGAGAACAAGGTATTTGTGTCCCTATAGAGCCTAACATGCAAGAAAATACTAGTGGTCTCGGTTATTGTCCCTCGAAAGAAATAGACAAGCCTTCACTCAATATTAACACTCTTACAAAATATTCTTCTAAGACAACTTTAACATTAGTTCATCCTAAACTAATAGACACTAGAGGTCTTGATTATTATCCTATGCAAGACGAAAGAAACAAAAACATCTTTGCTTACTATCAATGTCATCATGCAAAACACTAATTATTCAAATTTGATAGATTTTACAACATCCTATATAGGAGAGTACAAAATCTCACAATATAAAGAGTCTTGTATAAGTATGGCACCTTGTACTAAGCAAGAGATATATTTTTCACAAAATACAGGAACATCCTCTACTACTAATCAAGAGGGTATCTTGTCGAGACTCCTCCAAGATCATTTGATATCTCTCCCTCCAAGAACACAAAATAGTTTTTACTAAAAGAGATCATTTTTTGTGTATCATAGATTTCATGGTCATTCTACTAATAAATGTAAGGCTTTGAGTAATAAAATTCAACATCTTAAGGATTGTGGTGCTCATTCTCATGTTGAAGCACCTAGTTCTTCTAATTGATACCAATTTTCATGTTTTTCATCAATCACCTCATCTCATCCTTGTCCCACTTTTAGTGGGGTAAAGGGGTTAGGTTAGCCTTGTCCTCATATGGCACTTTTCATTGTCACTTTTGGCTAGTTTACCGCATTCCATGTATATATAGGAGCAAGCTTGGGATGTGGACAATATGCCTTAAGTTGGCTCACATGTGATGTACTGAGTTATCTTTAGTTGTTGCATTTTGGGGGCAACACTTTTTCATGACGTAGCTTTATTTGGAAACATATGACTTGGAATAGGGCTTCCCAAATAAGTTCTCATGTCCTCTTTATTGTTATCATTTATAATTTGTTACTTTAAAGTAATTGCTCACAACATGATGTTTAGCAATTTCTTTAAAGTGGGGACATACATTGGCATTATTCTTTTTCATTTCAATTACAACTTATATTTCATTGTGTAGTCTTCTTACTTCATGTGATGCATCTTTCACTTTGTGGTAACATTAGGTGTGATGTCCCTCAAGAGCGTGATCTCTCTTAGCATATTATATTCCTCCAAATGGCTTGATGTGACACACTGCATCCCCTAAGTTTTGAATCTTCTATTCTTCAATTGGTCCTCTCTTGGAGACATTAGGCACAATGTTCCCTAAGTTAAGATATTGCATGAACTCATCAAAACTCCTTTGAATGTACCTTACACTATTTTTCATTTACAATAACCATTATATGGCCAACTTGCATAACACACTTTGCTTTCCTGTGGATCCATCATGTTTGTTCATGGGTGTCAAGCATACAAAGTTTTGCTTGCCTCATGAATCTTTTTGTTTGTGTTATGTGGCACCTTATCAAATTTATCAAGATTTATAACTTTGGTATGGTTAGTAAGATGATAAGCCTAAATGTGGGCATGACTTTCTCATTATACGGTGAGAAGTCAACACAGAGGCATGACTTTCTCACTAAGCCACCCCCTTTGAATACTCACCCAACGGATAGCTTGAAGTTCCATTGCCTTAGAGTGAGTGTGATTTTTTGGAAAAAAAACTTAGCTCTGATCCACATCATGTTGGACAAATGGTTGAGGCTTGATCCACCTCTTTTTAATTTTTTGTTTGCTTCTTTTTTTTTTCTTTCTTTTAGTCTTTGAAATTGTATGTTTGGGTATCTCGTCTTGTTGTTGCATATCATACACCTTGTGTGTGTCCCTTTGTGCTTATTTTGGTTGACGTAGGATGTTGCATCCTAAGGGCTTGACCACCCCCTTGATCTTTGTCATTCTATACCATCCACATTAGTACACTTGGACCCCTCTTGAATGTCTACTTTAGTGTGAGTTTGAAGCAAGTTCTGAGCCTCTCACTAAAGTGTGAACTAAATGTAATGAATAAGAACATCTTCCTTTAAATTTTCACACTTAATTTTGGAATGGTTAACATTAAAATGAACCTAATGTTTCCTTGATCTGGTGTTGTAATTTGTTTTACACATTTACATGCCTAATTTTTCTTTAATTTAGTGTTGTAAAGTGTATTTATTTACACCTTCACATTAAATTTTGGGACCTTTTGCATTTATGACCTTCACATAATCATTAATAGGACCTTAGGACCCTTTATTATGAATCTCAAGGCTTATTTCAGTCAAAATCCTAACATAATCAATAAATACACTTAATTTCCTAACTCCCTGACATTTCCTCAACCTAAAAAGCCTTGGTGGGAGCCATATGCCACCTTGGGAATATGATTCCCACCCATATGGGACCTATACACTACAAGTGGTATATGAGTCCCATTTGGCCCCTTTTTAGGGTTTTGAGTGAGAAATCAGGGTTTTAGATTCAAGTTTCATGAATGTTGACATTTGGGATCTAATAAACAGTAATTTAGATGAAGTGCCTATATAAACAAGGTTTTAAATAATTATTTCACCTAAGAATTCATGATATCAACTAAGCAATATTCAAGTATCCTAAGACTTCACAAGAGTATTCAAGAGTATTTGTAAAGTATTCAAGGGTAGATTTCTTCATCATTTATTGCAGAAATTCAAGATCTATCATCATGTCAAGGAATAAGGCATCAAGCATGTTATTGAGCTAGTTTTGTGATGTAGCATTCAAGATCTAAGTCAAGCATTGTTCCACATCTAATTCAAGATTGAGATCTACACTCTACATGGCCACTTCATGTTAGATTATTGATTTACATTACAAGACATCATTCAAGGTATCATTGTCCATGTTTCATGTTTCATTTTTTCATCATAAGGTTTAATTACCTAAACGGGGTTTGATGAAGAAAAACCCCCATTCACTAACAATAAACAAGTTTTTCTCTCTCTCTACATATGTGATTGTAGATCTAGGTGTTTTGAAGCTTGAAGATCCTTTGAATACTAAGTTGCAAGATTGAATAAAGTTATTGAAGTTGTCTCCTTATTTACAAGATCACACGAAGTATTCTACATAGCAGAAATCAAGCTTTCAGACCTGAAGATTCGGCAGGAGAAAAGATATAGGAAATCACCAGAGAATACCAAAATTTCAGCCAAACCCTAGTATTGGGACTAAATCACCATCTTGGGTGTATGAGTCCTAGTACTACCTTTTTCCAAATTTTAGGAGATCCAAATCAGACACTGTGAGATTCCAGTTTTTGTACAAAAGCCCTAGTTTGGGACTAAATCGCCCAGACTGGCATATGAGTCCCAATGAGATTCAAATAGTAGAATTTCAAGGTTTTGGAGCTTGTTCTGACCACATCTTTATTCCAGGTATTCCTCTATTCATTCCCAGTTTACTGTTTTGATTTTCAGTTTCATTTCCTAGGTCATTTAATCAAGTTTGCATGATACTTTCATTACTTATCTTTCCAATATTTTGTTTGGTGGTGAACCCCCTTTGTATCTTTGATCGTGCACCCAAGGACACCTTCTTAGTAGGTCTCTTTCCCTCATTCCATCCTTGGATTGAGATCTCTAGAGTTGTCCTTGAATGAACTAAAGTGAAATAGGTTCTCCTAGTTCCATCTCCCAAAAGGTGGAACCCTGTTTCCATGTGTTCACCATCAACAAGGACAAAGGGAACAGATTGTAACCTAAAATACCTTCTTTTTCCCTTGTTAATGCATTGAGGATACTCACTTGTTCATAAGAAATAAATCATATCTTATGTCTAACTATTTACAAGCTCAGGCCCAACTAATTGATCTTCTTGTATCAATTAGATGGTCTTCTTATCAACTTCAAGGTCTACCACAAGTTTCTCACACAACCCCTTACCTCTCACAAGCTTGGTGATCTTGATACTTAAATCATACTTCAAGAATTCACTAATCCATCCAACTCTCTTCTCATTCACATCCCTAATCAAAATGAATTATTTCACACTTGGATGAGGCACCATTAATTAAATCATGTTATTAGAGATGGGTAAGCGCAAGAAGTTGGGTCCATGAAGAGGGGAATTTTTTGCCAAAAATTGATAGGAATTGGAACACAAGCCTTAGATTGGGATCCCATTCCTAAATGGGTACTTGCTTTAAAATGGGTACCCATTCTAAAAATAGAATGGATGTTTAAAAAAAAAAAATCAAAACCCACTTTTTGATTTGGCTTTAGGCTCGGGAAAGGCTTGGTAACCCAATCCTTAGCCTTAGACCTACATCTAAAAGACTAAGGCAATGTCGAGAGAAATAACTGACTTTGGCAATGTAGCTAATAGGTTTTTTTTTCAGAATTGGTTTATGAAATTAAAACCCATTATAGATCATCATGTGTAGTTCTCAAATATGTAATTCTTTTATGTTTGGATTATTTTATCTATTTTTTAATTAATTTCTAAGGCAAGTGGTCCATAAACTTGAAATGTCATGCTTTTTTATTTTTTAATAACTTCTAATAATTTGTAAAATTTTTTTTTTTTTAAATATGACACCAATCTACAAAAAATGCTCTACACAATGAAAAAATCAAAAGATGATTATTGTGGGTCAAATTATGGTGTCCATACATGAGGGTTTTCAAAAACAACAATTAGGGCCAATAAAAAAAATATTTAGAAAAAAATTATAAAAAGTATTCTCATCAATCTTCAATTTGTTACACATATTTCCACAAAAGGAATTAGAAAAATAATTTTATTTAGGTCAAATTATGGTGAAACGTACACGTGCATGGTATGGTCCTAAAAAATGACTTTTAAAAGTGGTTTTGATACATGCCTATTAAAAATTAATTTGTATCATTTGGGTATTAGAATAAATTATTTGGAAACTAGACTCAAAATACTAAATTTCATAATGCTTAACTTTTTAAAGATTCAATGTGTAAGTGCTTCAAATTTTTAGTCCAACTATGACAAATTTTGAAAATCAAGAAAAAGACTTCCACTTTTTGAACATTTTTTGGACCCAACTTCTTGCACATGCCCAAATCATCTACTTGAATTTATTGTGATATATTAAAATATCAAAGACCTATTTATCAAAAAAATATAACTTAGTTCATAATCCTTTAGTGATTGACTATAAAACACTATTGGCTACTCCATTTGATCATTACTATGCTTAGTTAGGATTGTTGATACAATTTCATTTCCTCCAAAAGAATATAAAATAAATTATATGTCAAAGATAAGATTCATAAGAGTAGGATATTGATAAATAAATTGATTAGTAATTTCAAAATTGTCCTTACATTTATTTAACCAGATGAAAACAATATTCATTTTGAGCTTAGAGGTAAGAGGCTTAACCAAGGTAGAATTTTTTTGTATAAATATTCTTACAAAGTAATCCTCCCCGAGAAAATTTGAAGACCTTTATTTTGGCTTGGGAGTAAAAGAGATAAAATATATTTCTCTTTCAAGATCAATAGATGGATCACTTTTTGAAACTATTTTCCACAATAATTTCCCTCGTGAATAGAAAACACAATCTTTAGGATTTAAAGTCGCTCCAAATTCCTTACACCTATTGAAGACATTGGACAACTAATCCTAGTGTTAAATTTAATACTTTAATAATACAGTTATATCATCAAAGTAAACCAAGATTATGTCATTAATAAGCCCTTTAAAGGCCATATTTTTTGCTCTTTGAAATGTTGCACCAACATTGGTCAACCTAAAAGGCATTTTCTTATGGGAAAAATTCCCTCATTTAGTGGTAAATAAAAATTTAAACTGGTTTGATTCGTAAACATGGATTTGTTTATATCCTAAAAATCCATCTAGGAGAGAAGATATTTCACCTCAAGTCACCATTTAAAGTATTTAATCCATGGATAGAAGGGGATAAGGGTCCTTAAGGGAGGCTCTATTTAGGTCTCTAAAATTCACATATAACCTAATTTCCCCAACACTCTTCACAACTAGAACTAAGCTAGCAACCCAAGATGAGTGCTTTATTGGGAAGATATTTTTTTTTTCAATAAGCTTTGTTATTTCTTGTCTCATCAAGGGTTCAATTTTAAGATTGGTTGGCCTTTTTTTGTCTAATGGGTTTGCCATTAAGTTCTATTTCAATGGTTGTAAGGCCAAATTTGGGTCAAAACCTCTAATATCCTTGTAACTCCATGCAAATAAATCAATATACTCTCTACAAAGCTAAAGAAAAGATTGGTATTCATATTGGCTACATACTTTTCAAGATTCAAGAAATTATTGTTTGAGATGGCTACTTGTTCACAATCCTCTTCTTTGATAGTCATGTTCATTTATCCATTCTTAAGCTACTCATTAATATTGAAGGTAATCAAATCCTTTGGCATATCTTTTGCCTTCATATAGATTTAATATGGTCTCCTTATTGTTCTTGTAACTTAGATTGACTTTTAGTAGAAAATTTTGCATCTTCTTGAAGGAATTTGGCAATTTGCTTCTCACTATCAAATACTCACCAACTAGTCTAATTGTTTGGGAATGTTGGACTCACTTCAAGCTTAACATGATGGTGTGTGTCTTCCATAATGTCATTGGGAATGTTATATTTTGAACCAACTATTGTAATCATATCAGCATCTTTGTTGTGATTTTTTAGAATAGTTTGAATGTTGAAAGCATCAAATTATTCAACTAAGTCTCACACTCTATGTTTGTAAGCTTGTAGAAAATTGTTCTTGATTAAATTTTGATCACTAACCTGATGCATGATGAGTGCACTATCTCTAAAAACCTATATCACTTTTATTACCTTCTTTTGTGTTAAATGGAGACCCTAGATCAAAATACTTCACATTCATGTACATTATTGGTAATGTTAAATTAAAGCCTAAATGCAAAGAAGTATCATGACTCAAGTACCAACACCATTCTTAATTCTTGAGCCATCAAATTAAGGTTTCCATTCTCTTCTGAGATCTTTTTATAGCTTCATAAGGTTAGGTAAATTTGAATCTTCTAAGCATGTGTGCAATAAGTACCCAAGCACATTTCTTTCATATGGTCATATGGATCAAACTCATACTTTCATTTTCTCAATCATAAAGAAATATATTTATAATTTTCTCCAAGGATGTAGAAAATTCATAAAGAGCATCATATTCTTCTTGGTCATACATGGCATAATTCATGTTAACAAGACTAGGCATATATGGCTTAATATGGTCTTTAGAGATAGGTTTAGCTTTGATGGTTATATTTGTTCCATATCTAGTTCTAAGGATCATGTGCGACCAATCTAAATACAAATATCCTCCCATTTTTGTAGTGAAGTCCTTGGAGAGCCATGTAGAAAATTAGGGAGGAAGATCAATAATTGAGATATCTTGAGAGATGTAAAGACTTGGGCATGCATAAAGGGTAAGGCTCAAATTTTTAATGATTCCTAATGTATTAATATCAATGAAGTATAGTTGGATAACTCCCTTGGTGACTAGTGTGTACTCTATACATTATAAATCAACAATTTTCCTGGGAATAATTGAACTACTAGCTCCATAATCTATCATACAATTATGCACACAATACTTATCAATGATTAATGAGATGTAGAAAGGAGGTGTATTTCTAGTCTTAATTTTTTATCCTTCTATTGAATAGCATCTTATAGGAGTAGCTAACATATCCTTTTTTAATTCATTTATATGATAGAAACAACTCAAATCCTCTTGCAATAAATTTCTTCAAGATGGGACTAAGAGTGTTACCCACATAGTAATATTCATATTGGTTCTTTTAATTTAACTCACTATATCAAAAGGAATATGAACAACATTTGATTGAGCCTTAGTAGTAGCAATATCCTCTTTTTAATAGTAACTAATTGGAAGTGATCTTTGGCTTGATTGTATTTCCTAATAAAATAACTTGATGTTTGAGAAGTGGATGTACTTGACCAAACATGGAGGATGGTTATTTTTCTAATGCTCTCTTCTTTTACCTTGAGGTAGAATTTCCCCATTTGGTTGGTACTTCATTTTGATTTATACCACAAAAATAATTATCTTTCCAATTCAATAAAGTGAACTCATTTGTCACCTATTCGTTAAATTAATCATCTTTTGGAGCTAATTCTACTCATTCTTCCTAAAGTATTTGTGCACTTTGGACTATCAAATATTGACTAAGAACTCCAATTGGGAAAGCATTTTGATTATGGGCTTGGTAACATGGGTAACACCATTCATAATCTTGAACTATGTTATTTGGACTAGAACAATAGCTTGGTAAGAGCTTGCAACAATAGGGTTTTGGATGTGCAAAGGCCTAGCATAACTTATTTGACCTTATCTTTTAGCATTACCTTGATAAAGTTTCCTATTAGTTTGATATGCTTGATTAAAATTCTAATAATATTTACTATGCTAGGCTTGTTTCTTTTTTAAAGCCTCCAACACATTCCAAAAATCTTGGAGAAAGGTTTTAACTTCATGCAATTCATTAGAAGGGATAATAAGTGGAGTTGGTTGATTGGTTGCCCTAGGAAGAGATGAAAAGGTGGGCTAACTAGGTTGAGGCTCAATAAAAAGAGGGATTGGAGGTCTTGAAGCTATCTTCTCTGCTTGTATTAGGTACATTTAAGCTCTTATAGAAAAATAATAAGCATTATGAAAAGTTCTTCCCCCCATTGATAATATTATGACAACCACATCACTATTAAGGCTTTAAAATAATATATAAATGCAATGTTAGGATAAGGCTTGACCAAACTTGGAATTTTGTCTCATTTTTTTTGGAGCCTAAGTCTATCATGAGTTCATAAGGAGCTCTTTTAATAGTGGTAATCAACTCTATATTAGAGATAAATTATCACTTTTATCCTTAGATTATTTGTAAATATTTTCTCCTAGTTCATCATAGTTATGTATTGAATTGAGATACAATCTCCTATACCGTTGAAGTGATTTACCTTTCATGGGAGTGGCAAGGAATCTATTTACTACATTGTCTTTTAACTAGCAATGTCTTGGATATGTTCTATGGGGGTAGTGGCATTTTCATTGATGAAATACATTATAATTTTTCTAGAGCTATTGTTAAAATTTCATCATGTTGAACAAGGGAAAGAGGACTACCCCCATTGAAGCTGACAAAATTTTGGTTTCTTTGAACCATGTAAGGAATATGAACTAGTCTTTCTATCGGCTACGAAAACCTACCAAAGGGAGGTCTAGACCAATCTCTTGAACAAGGTGACCTATCTATACTATTCTTCTTATTCTTGGTGAAGACAAAGAAAATTCAATAAACTAATAATTCCTACCTCTTGAACAATATATTGTCTCTACTCTTGGGATGAAACTATAGGATTGATTTGAAACTAGGAACTTGTAGAGTTGCAAGTGCCTGTGGAATTTATTCAACACTACAAATTGCTAAGAATAACACCACTTTTCTTAGCTAAAATTATTAAATCAATGAAATTAAGTCCCATAGGGAAATGCTAAAATTTGTTGTCGTTGAAATATGCACCCTTGCTAAGATCCTAGCTCAACTATTTAATGAAACATGGGAAGACCTTTGAAATTGTAGGTTATGATAGTCAAACATCAACCTCCAAATAAGCGTGGGTTCCATGTTACCTATCATTGAAAATACCTAATGCATGATCAGTTATAAGAAGAAAAGATTACTTAAACAACACTACTCAATAATCCAAACTAGGTTCTCATCATGGAAAAGGGAGAGAACAATGAAAGTACAAAAAGAGTGATGCACCAATGATAGGAGAAGCCCTAGGCCTACTTATCAAGAACAAAACAACCTCAAGGATTTGACCTACATTCACACAAATTCATGAAGTACTATCACAAAGATTAGGAGAAGAAATGTACAGTTGCGAAAGAGGCTAATATCCATAGGACAAACCTACAATTCTTCAATAAAACACAATGGAATTATACAAGAGAAAGGCAATAATCGGTCCTTTTATTGATTGTGAAGGCTTAAGAATGTGTTACAAATTCAACATGCATAAATTAATACCAAAATTCTAGCACCCTATCTTATATACCTAATTACAACAATATATATGAGAAGACTAATTAATTATGTGAGAGAAATAAGGAAGATTTCTTCAAAAGGAGAACAAAGTGTTCAACTACCTCTTTAATTCTTTAGTTGGCTTCACCTTTTTCTAGGCATAAAAGGGACTTGAACATATTGATTTCTCTCATTAAAACTCCTTGATTATCTCAATTGATGTCTAGGAGTAGTTAACTAGATATTCTTACATGAACATGTCCTAAAAGTGCTCAAGAATTGCAACTACTCATTCAAACATGTGCTTGTATATCCTTCGTCATTTCATGCACTCCTTGGTGGCATAGAAGGATCTTTCTCGCTATTTTTTTTGCACTAAAATCACCTCCAACAATCATATTCACCCAAACCTCAAGATGCCACTAGAATTCAACAAAACCATACTAGTAGGAAAGGAAATCATGTTGGTTTATTGGCTTAATCATCTTATAACTAGAATGACATTAAGGTTGAAGTTGGACATAATTAGGATTGGTCTACCTAAGACCTAAGTCGATACTATAGTGTTCTTGTGAATGCTAACTACAATGCATCTCCAAATTCTTAATTCTTGTTGGTGTGTTTTTTGCTAGTGTATTGGTTCTTGTGGTGTTTTACTCATTTATTCATCTATGGTTAACACTATTGTTGCTATTTGTTTTAATTAGTTTTCCTACTGGTCTAGTCTTTTTAACATAAAGGCAAACATTACCTCTAACACTCAAAGCATGTATAGTCTTTAGGGAAACAAGTGCATATGCCCTACTTATAGGTTTTGGAGGGTTCCTCTTCTATTGTTGATTGCCTATTTTCAATCCATTTGGATTTTCTTAATTTTCTAGAATTGGTGTACCATGAGTCTTTTTAAGACTAATGTACTTTTTAATTTGTCATTGTTTTAACATTTTTTTACATTAAAAAAATATATATAGCTCTTACTACATAATTGGTTGTTAATCCACATGTTTAAATTTATTTTGCTTGTTTTAAATGATGCCTACTTAAAATTTTTGATGTGATTCATTTCCACCCACATTTTATATAAATATGATGTAAAATATGTCTTCTAAATAATATTATAAACACTCATTTATCAAGAAATAAAATGGAACACTAATTAAAATAATTACATATAAAGTTCGTTAAATATTTAGCCCATTATTTAGAAGATTAAAAATATGTATTTTAAGATCATCTTAAATCAAATAGCATAAAAATCATTGGTCCAATCAACCACACCTTAATTTTTTATTTTATTTTATTGAGAGAGCTGGTGAACTTGGTTGGTGCAAATTAATTTGGGAATCAGACTCTCAAGTCATTGTTAATTTGTTGACTGCGCATAACTTGGAAAGTGTTAATTGGCAATTGGCTATTGTTGTTAGGCAGATTCTTGGGTTGTCTTCCTTTGAGTCTCTGTATTTCACTCACATTCCTTGGGAGCAAAATAAGGTGGCAGATTGTTTGGCTAAATGGGCTTTTGAACAGGATGACGGTTGGAAGATTGGAATGATTGGGAGCAGTTAACTCTGGATTATGCCCAACATGAGAGACTGATTCTTGCTGATATGGAAGCTTAATGGTGGTTGATGTTCGTTGTTTGTGGGCTTGGCTCTTGGTTTGGTTGTGTGATGCTCTTGTTTCTTTGTGAGGTGCATGTTTAGGACCCATTTGCTCTGTTCCCTTGACTTTCTGTTATCAATAAATTTTTACCCTCTTTTATGCTAAACATTTTCATTTAGAATTTTTTCAGAAAAAAATCTAATATAATAATAAAAATAATTGTTTAAAAAAAACTCAACTGTTCACAAATACAGTAGTGAATCTTTTATCCCACCCCTTTGTATGTACAGATATATTGAAAATGGCCTTACATAGATGGATCATGAAAAATTATACATTGATCCAACATTAATCTGCTAAATTAGATGGATCAGGAAAAATTATACATTTATCCATCACAGAGAAGATTAGATTGTCCTTTGACAGCTATTCATCACTTCTGAACAATCTAACCCTAGGAAATGATCACTAAGAAAAAGGTTTAGAGGGTTGATCCTCTGCCATAATTTTCAGAAGGATCCATTTCCACCATTACTTTCAGTTGGTGGAAGCAGAGCACATCTGCAGACAGGGCAGCTATCCTGATGATGATCGATCCACTCATCCAAACAATTTCTATGAAATATATGGCAGCAATTGTACAGCTCTCGGATTTCGTCATCTTCTTCGAAAGAACTCAAGCAGACCGAACACACAAAATCCTCCTCAATCTCAATCATCTTCTCTGCAAAATTTCGAAATGCAATAACAGGCAATCTAAATTTTATCATCTCACCTGATCCAGAAGAAATGAGAGAGGGCATTTCTGGTAATTCTTGCCCCAAATAGCTCTCATCTTGTGGGGGCTCGCTTAGCCCTAGATCGTAAAGAAACCAGCAGATTCCATTGTTTACATAAGCCATGGCCGATGCTGAGTAGAGCAGCACTTTTGGTATGGTGATATGACGATAACCTACAGTAAATCCCATAGCGGAGAAATCTTTCAGAAAATATCTCGCTTCAAGAATGCACAGAAACCAAAGCTAAAAAGGAAGATGCAGTCCTAGCTCTGTATTTTGCCGCAAACGCGTCAATACAAAATAGGTATATGCAGTTGCAAATTATAATGAGAATAGCTAAGGTTAAGCGTCGCTTTCTATAATAATTGCCTACCTATATAAAGCAAAGTAGGCATCATATAATGTTTCTAGGTAGGAAAGAACTATGATGTATACTGTATTATTTTTATTATTTATTTAGATGTTAGGTTAAAATATATTTGTAGGTGGCTTCTTTTTTATAATGTTAAAGTGTGAAATTGTGAAAATTGGGTAGGTTCATTTTGATTAGAACATTTTTATGTAATAATAAGTTTACAATTAGTATATTTTTGAAAAAAATAGTATATGACATTAATCTAATTTGTCGTCATCATTACTTATTCTCAACAATTAAATTTGATTTCTAAATCTCACATTTACCCCTGCATACCAAATTGATAGCTCTAGTTTACCCATGTCACTTCCACATGCATGGATCTAAACCCTTCACATTTTTACTCAAATTACTTAAATTGGGTCTATGTTTACCTCTCTTACTTCCCATTGTGAATTGATCTTGCACATGTGTAAGTTTTTGTGCTACATTTTCTGTATTTAAGAAAATTGTGTGTTATCCATTTGAAATCATACCGCATGTCCTAATTCATTTAAACATCATCATAGACATATCATCGAGGATCGAAATTGCATCATTCTCCTAGGCATACAACATGTTTTCCTTTTATATTTGATCTTTGTTTATCACCTTAAATTAATTCACCTATGGGACTAGACAAAAGGAGAATAAGTCCTCTCTTAGTAAATTCTAGAATGTTGTCTCTTGATAACACCCCATTTGACAATATCCTACCAAATCACTTCAACAAATCTAGGTTTAATTCAACAAGCAAGATCAATTTGTTGGTGGACATGTCAATATTGTAGGTATGAGGATGAACTAGAGAAAAGTACAATCATTTAAAAGATTTTGACCTACATTCATTTGGATAAGGGCCTATTTTTTGCATATTGGTAAAGAAATTCTTGACATCTTCGATAGTATATCCCTCCATCCTAAATCTATCATATTTAATTCATTTAATTTTTATAAATTCAATTCTACATTTATTGTTCCACTCTCAAATTTAAATCCTAGTGTTTTATTATTACATAGTTATTCACCATGAAATACTTATATGTGAAGGTTCATTTAATCCCTTAAAAAGGCATACCATTATTTCCTATTATAAATATACTAGAATGTTTGTTTAGACTCAACACTTAATATATGTCTAAAAAGAACAAAGGGTTATTTATTGTTAGCCAACCACACTCAATCCAAGATATGTAATGCAACTCGCTAATTTGGGGCTTTGTTGATCAAAATTATATCTTTTAATAAAAAGGTTTGGTAAGATTTTAAAAATATTGTAATGATGAAATGTGCATGTCCATGTCATTTCCCATTTACCTATTTTGGGAAAACAACTCAATACATGTACATATCAACAAATGATGCAACCTTGTGAGAAGTTAGGCTAGATTCCCTAGAATTTGCTTATCCCTATGTGCATACATTCTCACATTTATCCAGCCCCCGCCTTATTCTTATGTGTCTATATTCCAGATATATTTTCTTAGACCACACATTTATTACACATGTCAATAATAATGATGTTTGTGCACTTAATCTAACTATTTATGCATCCAAGATCATTTCTATACTCACAAGTTCAACCTCGTAATCCTATACTTAAAACCCCTAAATTTTTAAAATTAAAGACCAAATATTACTTGGCACCCACTTATTCATTTCCTCCCAATGACCAACAAAGGACACAATTGCATGATTTGGTGTCATGTGATACTATTTGAAGGAATTCTAGTATATTCATTTCACATATCCTCATCTTTAAAGTATTATCTACATATCATTTCTATTTAATTAAATAAATTCTTGAAATTGGTGCTCTAAAACAAATATAATCTACATATGTATAATAGAAGTATTTACATGGATCAAATTTATTTTATTTGATCTTTAACCCATATTTTTAGGGTTTGAGCTAGGAGAACATGTCCCCTAGTGATATAATGATAGATTGTGAAAGTATTTTAAAATACCTCCAATATTTGGATACTAGAAAAGTGTAAAGAAAACAAAGACTAATTAGGCAAGCCACAAAGTAAAAGTACATGTGTTAATAGGGTTTGATCCATGCACAAGTCATGAATCAATGATAGTGGAATAGAACCAAATCCACAAACTCAACCCAAGATAGAATACAAGTTAGGTACATAATCTAAGGAGTCATATAGATAGATAGGTACTGTTTCTAAAACAAATATTAGTCAAATTCTAAAGTACTAAAAAAATAATAATTCACTTGTTACAAAGCTATGTACTTTATTTTATCATATTTACTTATAATTTAGTATTTAATGTTTCAGTAGTTTAACATTCATCACCCTCCACTCTCAATCAATTAATCTAGGTTTCAATTTGTGCTTATGTGTATACATTTTATTAGATTACCCAAGATTAGGCTTAGGGAAATATTTTAGTGAATCTATTTGATCTCATAGGACCTAGCTTTCCCTTAGGTTTTTCATCATTATTAGGGATTTTTTAGTTCTTTATTTTTTATTTTATAACTTAGTTTAGGTATAATCTTCCTTAATGGAAATACAAAAATCATCATCAATGAGTATGATATCAATATCAAAACTCAAAAAGAGAAATAAAATGAGGCACATGCCCCTAGATCCTTACACAATCTACTGTAACACAAAAAAATATTCCTAAATTAGATTTGAAATGGATGTAAAATATAAAACATAAGTGAATGCAAGGGTGGGTAAGGAATTTTAAAAATAGATATGTGAATAAGCATGCCAAAATTGGTTGACTATGGTCGAGAGAGAATGTGGTTGCTTAATCTTATATCATAATCTTGCTATACACCCAATTCTTATTCTTGAAAATGGCTTGGAGAATGATTAATTTATAGATTTTAGATGAGATTTATGGATGGATGATATTTGATCTTGCGCAATGAAGGGATGGATTTGATTTATTTGCAAGAGAGAGTGAGAGGCTTACAAGTGGAATCTTGTGATTGGTAGATATTTTTTTAATATTGATGTAGGGTAAGGATTGAAACTTGGGATTTTTTTTGTGTCATGTGTATTTGGAGCCTTGTGCAAGATTGAGTTTGCTTATTTCTTAAAAAGTGGTGGAATATGCAAATGATTAATCAACTGAATAAACCTAATTTATTCATTCAACTAATGATGAGGGGGTTTTTAGAGAAATTAAATAAATATTGTGCATTTACTTAACTCAAGGGAGAATGTTGGGAGGATGATTTATTTAATTAAATAAATGTTTTTTATTCAGTTAAGCTGGGAACTTTACATCAAAGTCTAAATTGGTCAAATTAATTAATTAAATAAATAAATAATTTATTTAATTATTTTCAAAAGAATGGTTAGATTTGTTAATTAAATAAATGGGACTTATTTAATTAATTTTAGAAGAATCGATAAATTAATTAAATAAATATTATTTAATTAATTAATATTAGAAGTAGGTCTATGAGATAGTCCTAGCGTGATGATGGTAGAAATGTGGGAATGCATTCTAGGTGTGTATGAGGTATCCCAATGCCCCCTTGAGAAGTTAGGTAGGGTTATAAGGCCCAAATGGACTCTCAATAACAATGATGGAGCTTATGGGGATGACAATGAGGTCATGGAGTGGAGAATTAGGTTGAAAAGTAAAAACTTTGGAGAGAAAACCTTTAAATAGGAGGTTGTGGGGAAAATGGATAATTTTGACATTAGTGGAGAGGAGAAAAGGGAAGATCTATATTTTGGAAGAAGTTGAGAATAAAATGGAGCGTGTGTATGTTGATCAACACCAAAGAGAGCTAGTTTAGAATTACAAGAAACAATTGGTGGGTAAACCTCAAGTACATACAATGTTTATGTAATTATGTGTCATTTTAGGGAATTTATGAGGGGGGTTAGGGAATATTTTTGCATGCAATTTATAGTGGGATTGGCACTACCACAAGCTTACATAGTACATGTACAACTTGTAGTGTCCCTCTCGTCTGCATCGTGTTAGTGTGAGATTGGTGTTCTAACTTCACTATTTCCTCATGATTGTTATGGTGATTATTTTATGGCTTTGAATGGTGTGTATGAACCACCACATGTCCAATATAATATTCCTCAACATGTTGATTGTTAAAATTTTATATGTTTACATTCAATGATGGAATAGATGCCCCTCTCATACCTTGAGTGCTAGTAAAGACTAAGGATGTTTGGGAAGACATGCCAACTTAGGGAGCTTGGGTCTTGTAAGATCAAGTATACTCATTTGTATAAGATGAGTACTAGGTTTCATAGGTGCCATACCTTCGAGCACTATGATGGCACTCCCTAACTATCTCTCTAGCATATCACAATAGTGTCTTGTGTGTGCAATCCATCATTGGTGAGTTGGCTCAATGATGATCCTTGTGGTACCCTAGTAGTGAGTTATCCCATGTGTTATGCCCTTGGTGAGTTTTCCCAAGGATGATTTCTTGTATGGCATTGGTGACTTGGCCCAATGAAGATTGTGATGTGACATTGGTGAATTTTCCCAATGAGATCTTGTATTTGATCCTATGTGTATTTGATCCATCTTGTGTTTGGATGAGTGTTTATATGATGTGTTTATGGATTAGTTTCATTGTGTATGGTGTGTATGTAATCCCTCTCCTCATGTTTTTGGCATGAGTGGTGTGCACATGAGCCATGTGACTATCTCCTAGTACGATGGGACTAGATCTATTCAATTCCATGAGGTCAGGTGGTGTGGTAACCATTGTTAGGCACTGAAAGTTTGTGGATCAATCTTGAGTTTAGCACCATGTTGTAATAAGTTTAATTTATGGTATTAAGTACTTCATTCAAATGTAGGATGTATATGTAAAGGACATTTGAGTCCTATTGATGTAATCTATAATATTTGATAATGGAAAAAGTGTATTGGTTTAATTATGTGTCTCAGTGTTGGTACCGAGAATGATTGCTTTATGTCCTTACTAATTTTACTATGCAAATGATAAAATGAACTTAGGAATATTTAAAAAAAAATTTAAAATGAATTCATATGCTTTCTTTCATAGTTGGGTACCTTGGTATTGTACCTAGGTGGCCTTGTTTCACCCAAAATAGACTTGGAGTGCTCAAAAACTATCTGTCTATTTGTACGACTTGGTTCTTAGTGGAGTGACCTGGTATCATAGTGGGATGGTCTAGTTTGTAGGGTAATTTTTTTTAAAAAAATCTAACACTGTTGGGGCACCCTAGTCCTATGGTTGGGCGATCTGGTTCCCCATACAAAAAATAGAATGTTAATCCTCTTAACCATGGTTATCTAGTGGTTTCTTAAGCCTAATGCAATTGGCGAATAATTTTTATGCTTTATAGTTTTCCTATTCCAATCATTTTAGTTAAATGAACCCTTCAAAAATCTAGTCAAGTTTCCCTATTGCATGACTTTATCTTCTTCATTGTTTTGAGGCCTTGTATGGGAAAACCATGTAAATGTAAATTGGTCCTCATGGTCCCAAGGGTCTAATGGTGTTCTTTGCATGTCCCTTTGGGTTTTCATTGAGAACTTGTGGCTTATCTCGCCTTGTTTTACATGCCTTCTTACAAAATTATTTGGTTGTCAAACCTAGGGTTAGGAAGATTGTGCACCTAGTCTTGTGAAGTCATGAAAATGTCATAATCCTTCATGGTTGGCCTAGTTTGAATCCTTCAAAATTTTCATAGGTCATGGGATTGTATGGATTAGTTCTTCCTCTTATCTGTTGTCATGTTGCGAGGATATGTCTTGGGAAGTGTGAGATTTTTTGGAAGTGACTCGTTGTCATTTTTTTTTGTGGTGAGTTGTGTCTCTTAGTTAGGAAACATCGTGTGAAGGTTTGTATATGTTTTTAGAGTTTCTTAAATTGTTTTTGGATATGGATTGGAGGTTGATGATTTTCTCATCTTATCCTAGCATGCTATTGTGAGAGAAAATGATCATGATTTAGTAATCGATCATCATGTAGGTGTTATCCCCTTTCTCTCATGTTTTTATCATGGTGGATTTATCCCACAAGTGGTTAGTCTTCTACTATTTCCACATTTCTTATACAATGATGAAGTGTCTTGTTGTCTCTAGATATTTTTCATTGTGACACTTGTGTGCATGTTCTTTTTGATTAGGGATAAAACAGGTTTTGATGGGCCCCCGAAACCCATTACAAATTGGTTTTAAAGGGATCTGTAACCCTATCCAAGCAAAGAAAGTTTCTAAACAAGACAAACTATAAATAACCAACATCCCAACAACAACAAGAAACAATCATATAAATAAGACTACACAAGTTGCATCAAAAAATAAAATAAGGGATCGAGATCACTTGGCAACCATGAATAAGCTAGGACCTGGAACCCTTAGTTAAACAAAGAAACTTCCTACATAAAAAAACCATCCATTCAAGGAAGAGACCCTTGAGCCAAGAAAAACAATCATCTTAATGGTGTAAAACACCATCAACACCACCTAAAAAACAACAACAACAAATCCCCAATCCCCACCTCAATAGGGGAGTTAGAGAACACAATGAAACACTGAAGCACAACTTTCTTACAACAACACCCCACCAATTCCAACCCCACCTCCACCTCAATAGGAGGGATCTCCCCTCTATAGGAGAAGAATATATGAGAGCCCCAACCTCCAAAGCCTTCACTCTTCTGCTCACATAAGAACCACCTCGATAAGGCCAATCAGAAGAGAAAATAAATCCTTGCCAAAACTACAACCACCTTCACCTCAATAGAAGAGGGATCTACCTCAATGGGAGAAATTACTACCTCCAAAGAAGAAACTAGTTGTAGATCCAGAGAGAAAGCAATAACTTCAGACGAGAGAACAATCACACCCTCCATAAGCATAGAAAAGTACCGAACCAAGAAAGAAGTAGAATGAGCCTTAGCCAACAAAAAAAGGAACATAAGAGCCTTCGGAATAAAAATTTGTTATATTCGCTCAATCCAAAAGTGACACTCAATCACAAATACAAAAAACTCTTCACCTTAAAAGAAGAAATAGGCACAAGAACCTTGGGGACAACCTGCACATTAGAAACCACTCCAACCTTTGACTCACCAGGAAATAGGAAACCCACAAACAACTTCAATCTATGGGTTCGCAAGAATAACAGTAAGCATAACCCATCCCACACTTCCTTAACCCATAAGGAAAATAGAGACAATAGAAAAAACAAAGAACCCGACTTGACAAGCTGCATAAGAACAAAACCAAGGGCAACACAAGCTGGCATTAACTCCAAAGAGAATTGGGAAATGATAGCACAACCCATCCTGGAAGGACAACTCAAAATACAACTCAACCAAGGACAAACCCTTGAGGCACAAAAATAGAATAGGACCTAGAGCTCGCAACAAACAAGGACCCACAACCAAAGTGAGCAGCAACAAATGGCAACCAGGAGGGCGACCCAAAGCTTCCAAAAGCCAGGAGAGCATAAAGAAGAAAGAGGGACCCAAGTAGAAAGGATCCAATGAATAGACCAACGCGATAAGCACCCAAGCCACTCTAACACATCAATTAGAGCCAGATATAGGCCAATCCAAAGGAAAAACTTCCACTAATACCCCAAAGAAAAAAAATGAACTCTCTTGCAAAAATAGAAACAAAGAGACCCACAAAGCCACCACAAGAAACTCACATAGACCAAGACGAACCAAAGAAGCAGCAAGAACAACACAATACAATGCAAAGACACCCTAGACCAAAAGAGAAAAGGGCTGAGAAACCACCTAAGGGAGACCAACCGAACCAAGCATGAACCCAACAGCGCCACCATCACAAGTCAAAGAAAAACAAGTATTCACAAGAAGAAATAGATGGGTGGTGCTAGCACAAGCAACAATTTCCACACACCCTCCAATAACAAAAATCCATAAATCTTCATTATCATCGTCGACCTCTTCGTCATCCCCAACTAGTTCAAATTTGAAACCTCCTTCGTGCACGCTCCTACTCTCACTCTTCATCGCTTCCATACAAGAACAAATAGCATGACTTGTGTGCACGTTTTTGTGCAAGTGTGACATGATATTATTGCATTATCAATGTTATCCTTTTTCAAAAAAAATGTTCTATTAGCTTTTATTATGAGCTTGTTGGCTCGGGGTATTACATAAGTATTTACAAGAACATTTCTATCTAGGCAAGAAGGGGTAGCACATGCACAAAAATGGAATAGGCAAGAGGGTTTGTGGTGTAGGCACATCTATTGGTGGTGCAAGACTACTAGAAAGTGGCATATGCACAATACATGGAATAGCTGTAAGAATTCATGATGCAAGTTGTCATGCCCATAATTTTACGCTAGAAAATTGAACTTTTTTTTTTTCTACATCATGCCACCATTGCACAACACTTCTAAAGTCTATCACTATCTGATAATATTACATTTGAAAGAGAGACAACTCAAAGTTTAATTAGCGATGGGTTCTTGTTGGTTGACTCCTTTACGCAAGTTTCATGGAGGTTAATCTTCAATTTGGATAAATTAGTTTACTTGAAGTATAGTTGAATCTAGTGACATTCACATGAGGAAGGTTAACTTAAAAATCCTCTATACCCAAAATACTTAGATGCAACCAATTTATTCATTTTCGAACATAGCTTGTTATTTTTAATTAAATGTATCTGATCTAGTGTGAGCCCAGACAACATTTATTAAATGAATCATTTAAGTTTTGCATATAAAGCATTGCATAATGGGGTTAGTTAGATTAAATAATTATTCTAGCTTAGGTTCTTAGCCAACAAAGTATTGATGATTTGATTTGAAATGTTTGGCTAGAGGCTACTATATCATATGATTAATAAAAATCCCATATAAAAATTGTTTCCCAAAAACATTACTTTATACGATATATGCAAACTAGTTGAGTAATGAGTCCAAATGTTGGATAGGATAATTAAATTAAATTTGACAAACTATTATAATCGAAAGGATTGAGAATATGTAATGTCCATATTTTACAATAGAGTAAGAAAAAAAAATGCAACTAACAGTTTTAATTATATATATATATATATATATTATTTATTTATTTATTTCCCGTTACATTAATTATGATGCCAACATTAGTATTAACCTCTCTCTTTGCAATAACAATACTAATATCTTAATACTTATCTTTATATTAGTATACTAATCTCCTTAATATTAATAATGTTAGACCCAAATGAAAATATATCTTATCTATATATACAATGTATATATTTATTTAACTATCTACTAATTTATTTTGTTTATATCTATATTTAAATAAATATGATTAATTATATGAATAGTGAAAATTATAAATTATTAATAACTTGATTTACTCATATATATTAAATTTATTTACTATGAAAAGAAATAATATAAATAAATAAGAGAAACTTCCTTTCTTTTAAAGATTCTAATTCTACCTAAATCTTAGTTCTTCCTTTAAGAAAAAGAAAATATCCTTTTCAGTTAAGATAATTCCCTTTCTTCACGGGAAAGTGGAAAACATTTCTTTTTAAACTCTTTAAATGATTAAAAGAAAATGAAAACATATTTAAGAAGGGCCTCTTGGAAAAAGAGAACGTGGGGCCTACGTTGGGAAGATTTTCCTTCCAAGCAATTGATTTACTTCTATGATTTTTCCCTAACTCGTCTTAGGTCTTAGTGGTGGGATGCATTCCCACAAAAAGATAAAATAAAATTGAAATTTCTAATGGTCATTTTTAATAATAAGGTTAATAAACAAGTATAATATAATTTTCAAGAATGAAACTTGTTCTTTTCTATTTTCTATTATGTTAGAGAAAAACGTTAGTTTTCTATATTACAAACAAATTTCAAGAAATAAGATGAAGGACACACAATTGATTAAGGCTTGCTCTCCACCTTACCGTAATGGCATCATGGAGCCTCGTGGGCTCTAGCCATACCCCGAGCAAGGAATTATTTTAGCTCCATCATGATAACTGGTGTCTTTTCTCATTTTTACAAAGGGATAAACTAACATATCTCAAATTTCATATATCTAGGTTCCCTACTTTCTATTTTCAATCATGATCTATACACTATGTTACATTCTTGCAATAAACAAGTAAATGGAAATAGGAAGAACTTATCTCTTTTCTTTTTAGGTGAAGGGATTGAACTCTTTTATCCATGTTTCCTCTCCAAAACAAGCCTTCTTGATCACTATCTTTCCAAGAGGTGGTCTTCTATCCTCTTCTTATTCCTTTTGCCATCTCCATTAAAGTTCTCTAAGAGGAGAAGTGGGTAAGACCCCTACTCATTCTTCCTCTTCAAAAATATAGAAGTTTCAACTTGCAACTCTTGGATGGGGATGTGTGGAGTGTACTTTCCTTCATAAATGTGGCTCTTTTCCTTATCAAATAAAATACATGCACTTGGACAACCGCTCCATCTTTCCACCCCATCCCCTCAAAATTCGTCACTTATCATTATGATGACTTTTCAAGGGTCAAATCATGTCTTTGGAGTACTATTGTATGCCTACTTGACCCCTACCACTATGGTATAGACCCTAGAGGGTTTATTTTTGCATCTCAACCAAGAAAATTGACCAACAACCCTCTTTAAAGACCCACCTAAGGATCCATCCGAGTTTCACACTTGGATAAGGGTTCCTAAACCATAACCCCCACTTACACCTCACATGACACAATTAAATACCCTCACAAAACAAATAAACATATTATCCCTTTAATATCCACCCTCACACCCTAGTCTACCAACACATTAACTCTATTTCCTTCTAAGCCCAAAAAGAAATCAAGTACATAACCACAAGGGGATGTCTTTCCTTTTTTTTCATTGGTTTTCCCTTCTTGTACTGGTACCCTCACTTTCTTGCACATTACCAATGCAATCATTAGCAACAATCGTACATCACATTTGTTTGCTAGTTAAATATCCCAAGATTTGACCTTACAACAATTCAATTTAGCATTTCAATTGTATTCCCTTATTTACATACATGCCTAACACACTCATGGAAATGGAAATGCAAGTGAACAAAGAGGTCATAATTATGATTAGTAGAAAATGATTTTTTAGGATGGGTTAGGCTAGGGTTTGGAGTAAAAGTAGTATTTTCTAGGGAAAATCAAGTTTAGGTTAGTGATGAGTTTTGTATGGGAAAACAAGTTTCATTAGAAAAAAATGTTAGGGATGGGAAAATAAATTATAGTTTAGGAAAATGGATTTGGTTAGGGAAGATGTATTTTAGGTTAGGTGAATAGGTTTTGGGTTAGGATGGAAAAATGGGTTTCAAGTTAGGAAATCAAGATTTGGGATGTGAAAATATCTTCTAGGTTAGCGAAATAATATTTAGGTTGGAAAATTAAGTTTTAGGCTATGTAAATATGCTAGCATTAGGGAAAAGTGGTGGAATATGCAAATGATTAATCAACTGACTAAACCTAATTTATTTATTCAACTAATGATGAGGGGGTATTTAGAGAAATTAAATAAATATTGTGTATTTACTTAACTCAAGGGAGAATGTTGGGAGGGTGATTTATTTAATTAAATAAATGTGATTTATTCAGTTAAGATGGGAACTTACATGAAAGTCTAAATTGGTTAAATTAATTAAATAAATAAAGATAATTTATTTAATTAATTTCAAAAGAATGGTTAGATTTGTTAATTAAATAAATGGGACTTATTTAATTAATTTTAGAAGAATCGATAAATTAATTAAATAAATATTATTTAATTAATTAATATTAGAAGTAGGTCTATGAGATAGTCCTAGCGTGATGATGGTAGAAATGTGGGAATGCATTCTAGGTGTGTATGAGGTATCCTAATGCCCCCTTGAGAAGTCAGATAGGGTTATAAGGCCCAAATGGACTCTCAATAACAATGATGGAGCTTATCGGGATGACAATGAGGTCATGGAGGGGAGAGTTACGGTGAAAAGTAAAAACTTTGGAGAGAAAACCTTTAAATAGGAGGTTGTGGGGAAAATAGATAATTTTGACATTAGTGGAGAGGAGAAAAGGGGAGATCTATATTTTGGAAGAAGTTGAGAATAAAATGGAGCGTGTGTATGTTGATCAAAACCAAAGTGAGCTAGTTTAGAATTACAAGAAACAAGTGGTGGGTAAACCTCAAGTACATAAAATGTTTATGTAATTATGTGTCATTTTAGGGAATTTATGAGGGGGGTTAGGGAATATTTTTGCATGCAATTTATAGTGGGATTGGCACTACCACAAGCTTACATGGTACATGTACAACTTGTAGTGTCCCTCTCGTCTGCATCGTGTTAGTGTGAGATTGGTGTTTTAACTTCACTATTTCCTCATGATTGTTATGGTGATTATTTTATGGCTCTGAATGGTGTGTATGAACCACCACATTTCCAATATAATATTCCTCAACATGTCAATTGTTGAAATTTTATATGTTTACATTCAATGATGGAATAGATGCCCCTCTCATACCTTGAGTGCTAGTATAGACTAAGGATGTTTGGGAAGACATGCCAACTTAGGGAGCTTGGGTCTTGTAAGATCAAGTATACTCATTTGTATAAGAGCAGTACTAGGTTTCATAGGTTCCATACCTTCGAGCACTATGATGGCACTCCCTAACTATCTCTCTAGCATATCACAATAGTGTCTTGTGTGTGCAATCCATCATTGGTGAGTTGGCTCAATGATGATCCTTGTGGTACCCTAGTAGTGAGTTATCCCATGTGTTATTCCCTTGGTGAGTTTTCCCAGGGATGATTTCTTGTATGGCATTGGTGACTTGGCCCAATGAAGATTGTGATGTGACATTGGTGAATTTTCCCAATGAGATCTTGTATTTGATCCTATGTGTATTTGATCCATCTTGTGTTTGGATGAGTGTTTATATGATGTGTTTATGGAGTAGTTTCATTGTGTATGGTGTGTATGTAATCTCTCTCCTCATGTTTTTGGCATGAGTGGTGTTCACATGGCCCATGTGACTATCTCCTAGCACGGTGGGACTAGATCTATTCAATTCCATGAGGTCAGGTGGTGTGGTAACCATCGATAGGGACTAAAAGTTTGTGGATCAATCTTGAGTTTAGCACCATGTTGTAATAATTTTAATTTATGCTATTAAGTACTTCATTCAAATGTAGGATGTATATGTAAAGGACATTTGAGTCCTATTGATGTAATATATAATATTTGATAATGGAAAAAGTGTATTGGTTTAATTATGTGTCTCAGTGTTGATACCAAGAATGATTGCTTTATGTCCTTACTAATTATACTATGCAAATGATAAAATGAACTTAGGATTTAAAATAATTTTTAAAATGAATTCATATGCTTTCTTCCATAGTTGGGTACCTTGGTATTGTACCTAGGTGGCCCTGTTTCACCCAGAACAGACCTGGAGTACTCAAAAACTATCTAAGTCTATTTGTACGGCCTGGTTCTTAGTGGAGCAACCTGGTGTCATAGTGGGATGGTCTGGTTTGTAGGGTAATTTATTTTTTTAAAATCTAACATTGTTGGGGCACCCTAGTCCTATGGTTGGGCGATCTCGTTCCCCATGCAAAAAATAGAATGTTAATCCTCTTAACCATGGTTATCTAGTGGTTTTTTAAGACTAATTCAACTGGAGAATAATTTTAATGCTTTATACTTATCCTTTTTTGATCATTTTACTCAAATGAACCCTTCAAAAATCTAGTCAAGTTTCCCTATTGTAGGACTAAATATCTTTCTTCATTGTTTTGAGGCCTTGTATGGGAAAACCATGTAAATGGAAATTGGTCCTCATGGTCCCAAGGGTCTAGTGGTGTTCTTTGCATGTCCCTTTGGGTTTTCATTGAGAACTTGTGGCTTATCTTGCCTTGTGTTTACATGCCTTCTTACAAAATTATTTTGTTGTCAAACCTAGGGTTAGGAAGATTGTGAACCTAGTCTTGTGAAGTCATGAAAATGTCATAATCCTTCATGGTTGGCCTTGTTTGAATCCTTCACAATTTTCATAGTCATGGGATTGTATGGATTAGTTCTTCCTCTTGTGTGTTGTCATGTTGTGACGATATGTCTTGGGAAGTGTGAGATTTTTTGGAAGTGACTCATTGTCATTTTTGTTTGTGGTGAGTTGTACCTCTTGGTTAGGAAACATCATGTGAAGGTTTGTATACGTGTTTAGAGTTTATTAAATTGTTTTTGGATATGGATTGGAGGTTGATGATTTTCTCATCTTATCCTAGCATGGTGTTGTGAGAGAAAGTGATCTTGATTTAGTAATCGATTGTCATGTAGCTGTTATCCCATCTCTCTCATGTTTTTATCATGGTGGATTTATCCCACAAGTGGTTATTCTTCTAATATTTCCACAATTCTTATACAATGATGAAGTGTCTTGTTGTCTCTAGATATTTTTCATTGTGACACTTGTGTGCACATTGTTTTTGATTAGGGGTAAAATAGGTTTTGATGGGCTCCTGAAACCCATTACAAACTAGTTTTGAAGGGATCCATAACCCTATCCAAGCAAAGAAATCTGCTAAACAAGATAAACTACGAATCAACAACATCCCAACAACAACAAAAACAAACAATCATAGAAATAAGACTGCACAAGCTGCATCAAAAAATAAAATAAGGGACCAAGATCACTTGGCAACCATGAATAAGCTAGGACCTGGAACCCTTAGTTAAACAAAGAAACTTCCTACATCAAAAAACCATCCATTCAAGATACCCTTGAGCCAAGAAAACCAATCATCTTAATGGCTTAAAACACCATCAACACCACCTAAACAACAACAACAACAAATCCCCAATCCCCACCTCAATAGGGGAGTTAGAGAACACAACGAAACACTAAAGCACATTAGCTTTCTTACAAAAAAACCCCACCAATTCCAACCCCACCTCCACCTCAATAGGAGGGAGCTCCCCTCTATAGGAGAAGAATATATGAGAGCCCCAACCTCCAAATCCTTCACTCTTTTTCCCACATAAGAACCACCTCGGTAAGGCCAATCAGAAGAGAAAATAAATCCTCACAAAAACTACAACCACCTTCACCTCAATAGAAGAGGGCTCTACCTCAATGGGAGCAATTAATACCTCCAAAGAAGACACTAGTTATAGATCCAAAGAGAAAGCAATAACTTCAAATGAGAGAACAATCACACCCTCCATAGTATAGAAAAGTACCAAACCAAGAAAGAAGTAGAATGAGCCTTAGCCAACAAAAAAAGGAACATAAGAGCCTTTGGAATAAAAAAATGTTATAGTCACTCAGTCCAAAAGTGACCCTCAATGAAAAACACAAAAAAAACCTTCATCTTAAAAGAAGAAACAGGAAAAAGAACCTTGGGGACAACCTGCACATTAGAAACCACTTCAACCTTTGACTCACCAGGTAATAGGAAACCCACAAACAACTTCAATCTATGGCTTTGCAAGAATAACAATAAGCATAACCCATCCCACACTTCCTTAACCCACAAGGAAAATAGAGACAATAGAAAAAACAAAGAACCCGACTCGACAAACTACATAAGAACAAAACCAAGGGCAACACAAGTTGCCATTAACTCCAAAGAGAATTGGGAAATGATCAAGCACAACCCATCCTGAAAGGACAACTCAAATTGAAACTCAACCAAGAATAAACCCTTGAGGCACAAAAATAGAATACGACCTAGATCCCACAACAAACAAGGACCCACAACCAAATTGTGTAGCAACAGATGGCAACCAGGAGGGTGACCCAGAGCTTCCAAAAGCTAGGAGAGAACAAAGAAGAAAGAGGGACCTGAGTAGAAAGGATCCAATGAATAGACCAACACGATAAGAACCCAAGCCACCTTAACACATCGGTTAGAGCCAGATATAGGCCAATTCAAAGGAAAAATTTCCACTAATACCCCAAAGAAAACAAATGAACTCTCTTGCAGAAATAGAAACAAAGAGACCCACAAAGCCACCACAGGAAACTCACACGGACTAAGAGGAACCAAAGAAGCTGCAAGAGCAACACAATCCAATGCAAATACACCCTAGACCGAAAGAGAAAAGGGTTGAGCAGCCACCCAAGGGAGACCAACCGCACCAAGCATGACCCCAACAACACCACCATCACAAGTCAAAGAAAAACAAGTATTCACAAGAAGAAACAGAGGGGTGGTGCTAGCAGAAGCAACAACTTCCACACACCCTCCAACAACAGAAACCCACAAATCTTCATTATCATCATCGACCTCTTTGTCATCCCCAACCAGTTCAAATTTGAAACCTCCTCCATGCACGCTCCTACTCCCACTCTTCATTGCTTCCATACAAGAACAAATAGCATGACTTGTATGCACGTTGTTGTGCAAGTGCGACATGATATTATTGCATTATCGATGTTATCCTTTTTCAAAAAAAATGTTCTATTAGCTTTTATTATGAACTTGTTGGCTCAAGGTATTACATAAGTATTTACAAGAACATTTCTAATCTAGGCAAGAAGGGGTAGCACATGCACAAAAATGGAATATGCAAGAGGGTTTGTGGTGTAGGCACATCTATTGGTGGTGCAAGACTACTAGAAAGTTGCATATGCACAATACATGGAATAGGTGTAAGAATTCATGATGCAAGTTGTCATGCCCATAATTTTAAGGTAGAAAATACAACTTAATTTTTTTCTACATCATGCCACCATTGCACAACACTTATAAAGTCTATCACTATCTGATAATATTACATTTGAAAGAGAGACAACTCAAAGTTTAATTAGCGATGGGTTCTTGTTGGTTGACTCCTTTGGGCAAGTTTCATGGAGGTTAATCTTCAATTTGGATAAATTAGCTTACTTGAAGAATAGTTGAATCTAGCGACATTCACATGGGGGAGGTTAACTTAAAAATCCTCTATACCCAAAATGCTTAGATGCAACCAATTTATTCATTTTCGAACATATCTTGTTATTTTTAATTAAATGTATATGATCTAGTGTGACCCCAGACAACATTTATTAAATGAATCATTTAAGTTTTTCATATAAGGCATTACATAATGGGGTTAGTTAGATTAAATAATTATTCTAGCTTAGGTTCTTAGCAAAAAAAGTATTGATGATTTGATTTGAAATGTTTGGCTAGAGGCTACTAAATCATATGATTAATGAAAATTCCGTATAAAAACTATTTCCCAAAAACATTATTTTATACGGTATATGCAAACTAGTTGAGTAATGAGTCCAAATATTGGATAGGATAATTAAATTAAATTTGACAAACTATTATAATTGAAAGGATTGCAAATATGTAATGTCCATATTTTACAATAGAGTAAGAAAAAAAATGCAACTATTAGTTTTAATTATATATATATATATAGAGAGAGAGAGAGAGAGAGAGAGAGAGAGAGAGAGAGAGAGAGAGAGAGAGAGAGATTAATTATTTATGTTTTTCCCGTTACATTAATTATGATGCCAACATTAGTATTAACCTCTCTCTTTGCAATAACAATACTAATATCTTAATACTTCTCTTTATATTAATATACTAATCTCCTTAATATTAATAATGTTAGATCCAAATGAAAATATCTCTTATCTATATATATAATGTATATATTTATTTAATTATATACTAATTTATTTTGTTTATATCTATATATAAATAAATATGATTAATTATATGAATAGTGAATATAATAAATTATTAATAACTTGATTTACTCATATATATTAAATTTATTTACGATGAAAAGAAATAATATAAATAAATAAGAGAAACTTCCTTTCTTTTAAATATTCTAATTCTACCTAAATCTTAGTTCTTTCTTTAAGAGAAATAAAATATCCTTTTTAGTTAAGATAATTCCCTTCCTTCACGGGAAAGTGGAAAACATTTCTTTTTAAACTCTTTAAATGATTAAAAGAAAATGGAAACATATTTAAGAAGGGCCTCTTGGAAAAAGAGAACGTGGGGCCTACATTGGGAAAGATTTTCCTTCCGAGCAATTGATTTATTTCTTTGATTTTTCCCTAACTCGTCTTAGGTCTTAGTGGTGGGATGCATTCTCACAAAAAGATAAAATAAAATTGAAATTTCTAATGGTCATTTTTAATAATAAGGTTAATAAACAAGCATGATATAATTTTCAAGAATGAAACTTGTTCTTTTCTATTTTCTATTATGTTAGAGAAAAACACTAGCTTTTCATATTACAAACAAATTTAAAGAAATAATATGAAGGACACACAACTGATTAAGGCTTGCTCTCCACCCTACCGTAATGGCGTCATGGAGCCTCGTGGGCTCTATCCATACCCCCAAGCAAGGAATTCTTTTAGCTCCATGATGATAACTGGTGTCTTTTCTCATTTTTACAAAGGGATAAATTAACATATCTCAAATTTCATATATCTAGGTTCCCTACTTTCTATTTTCAATCATGATCTATACACTATGTTACATTCTTGCAATAAACAAGTAAATGGAAATAGGAAGAACTTATCTCTTTTCTTTTTAGGTGAAGGGATTGAACTCTTTTATCCATATTTCCTCTCCAAAACAAGCCTTCTTGATCACTATCTTTCCAAGAGGTGGTCTTCTCTCCTCTTCTCATTCTTTTTTCCATCTCCATTAAAGTTCTCCAAGAGGAGAAGTGGGTAACACCCCCACTCATTCTTCCTCTTCAAAAAATATAGAAGTTTCAACTTGCAACTCTTGGATGGGGATGTGTGGAGTGTACATTCCTTCATAAATGAGGGTCTTTTCCTTATCAAATAAAATACATGCACTTGGACAACCCCTCCATCTTTCCACCCAATCCCCTCAATATTCGTCACTTATCATTATGATGACTTTTCAAGGGTCAAATCATGTCTTTGGAGTACTATTGTATGCCTACTTGACCCCTACCACTATGGTATAGACCCTAGAGGGTTTATTTTTGCATCTCAACCAAGAAAATTGACCAACAACCCTCTTTAAAGACCCACCTAAGGATCCATCCGAGTTTCACACTTGGATAAGGGTTCCTAAACCCTAACCCCCACTTACACTTCACATGACACAATTAAATACCCTCACAAAACAAATAAACATATTATCCCTTTAATATCCACCCTCACACCCTAGTCTACCAACACATTAACTCTATTTCCTTCTAAGCCCAAAAAAGAAATCAAATACATAACCACAAGGGGATGTCTTTCCATTTTCTTTCATTGGTTTTCCCTTCTTGTACTGGTACCCTCACTTTCTTGCACATTACCAATGCAATCATTAGCAACAATCGTACATCACATTTGTTTGCTAGTTAAATATCCCAAGATTTGACCTTACAACAATTCAATTTAACATTTCAATTGTATTCCCTTATTTACATACATGCCTAACACACTCATGGCTATGGAAATGAAAGTGAACAAAGAGGTCATAATTATGATTAGTAGAAAATGATTTTTTAGGATGGGTTAGGCTAGGGTTTGGAGTAAAACTAGTATTTTCTAGGGAAAATCAATTTTAGGTTAGTGATGAGTTTTGTATGGGAAAACGAGTTTCATTAGAAAAACATGTTAGGGATGGGAAAATAAATTATAGTTTAGGAAAATGGATTTGGTTAGGGAAGATGTATTCTAGGTTAGGTGAATAGGTTTTGGGTTAGGATGGAAAAATGGGTTTCAAGTTAGGAAATCAAGATTTGGGATGTGAAAATATCTTCTAGGTTAGCGAAATAATATTTAGGTTGGAAAATTAAGTTTTAGGCTATGTAAATATGCTAGCATTAGGGAAAATAGGTTTAGGGTTGGGAAAATGAGTTTCTAATTATTGGAATGTGCTTTGGGATGGGAAAATTAGTTTTAGTCAAGATTGTGAAAATTGGTTTTTGGTTGGTGGAATAGGTTTTGGGTTAGAGAAATAGGTTAGGGTTGGGAAAATGGAATTTTGGATGGGAAAATATGTTTTAGTTTGGAAAAACTATTTTAGATGTGAAAATAGGTTTGAGGTTAGGGAAAAAAATAGATGAGAAAAAAAATTTAAGGTTAGCTAAAATGTGTTAGGGTTTATGGTTGGGTTAAGTTAGTGTTGGATAAGAAAATATGTCATGGGTTATGATTTTTGGAAGAGGTTGAATAGGATCTATGTGCATTTGGGTATGTGTAGGATCATGATGGGCCAAAAAGTGGCGATATGTAAGCCATATGATGGGCCATGTGGCTGATGACTTTTTTTTTACCCAAAATTGATGAAATGAAAAGGATTTTTAGAGGAGATTTTCAACTTTCCACCAATATAAATTATTCTTTACTTTGAATTTAAATAATAAATAATTATTATTCATTTTCTATTAGAATTACGAATAAAGTCTTGATTGATAGGCTAATTGAAAAACATCTATAACTTTCAAATGGTATCACATTTTTTGAATCCAAAACATGTGTTATATTCTATGCTTCACATATTATAGGATTAAAAAAAAAAAATTGAATTTCATGAATTTTTTACCAAGTTAAGGTGGTTAGACAGACAAGCTTTTAAATTTTTTAAAAGTTGTAATAAAAAAATCATAATTAATTATTTACATGGAAAAAAATTAATAAAAAATATGCATCACATCAGGACATGAGTCCTCTACTTATATCTAAAATATTATAAAAAAATACTATCATTTTATTGTGGTTAGGGTTGTTAGACATACACCTACTTCTTATTTTTACCCTGAAATTTAAATACTACTGCATTGAAATTTCAAATTTTCACCAAATAGATTTTTTATTTTAAATAAAGGTCTAGTAGTTTAGAAACTATATTCAATTTGCTACAAATTCTATTTTTTATATTTTTTTGAAATAATATAGATAATTTATTCAAATTTTTACGTCAAGTTGTCTAACTCTGATTTTTTGTCTTTTTATTGCCACTTTAAGGGCCTGTTTTTTCCATGATGATCCTGCACATACCCATTTGTATAAATATTTCCCATTATAATGGCTTAGAAGTGGTATAATTCCATGTTTTTATGGATGATGAAATTTTTTTATTAGGATGACAGAGGGGTTTATGGAGTTAGTGAGGTTCCACTACATGACATAGAGGTTGAAGATCAAGGTAAATAATTCTATTATAATCATGTTATATCAGTAGTGGAATTCAGAGGCATAAAAATTTAATCTCCTAATAGGGGAGATGATGGTGACATTGAGGAATATAGAGAATACTAAAAATATTGATTCATGGGGAGAAAGTGTATTGGTAGGCAATGGATTTCTAGGGAGTATTACAATAATTGACAAGGAGAGGACATCTATCCATTCAGGGTATGGTTCTAGATACCAATGCGTGTGTGGGGTGGATACATTGTGTACCCTTAGTATTTATGGTGATTATCAATGGCATGTTGGGTGTGTGTAGAAATATGGGGGACCAAAAATTAGCCACAAGGTAGGTGCATGAAGTTGGTTCCACAAAATGTTTGAAAAGTGGAAGTGATTTTCCCAATTTTTAAAATTTGTCAGAATTTGTCTAAAATTTTGAAGTCATTACACAAAATATTAACAAAGTCTAATAATATGAAATATAGTATTATGAGCCTAGTTTGTAAATATGTAATTTATTCTAATACCTAGATGATACAAAATAATTTTCAATAGGCATGTATAAAACCACTTTTTAAAAGTTAAAAATTTTAGGACCATACCATGCGAATGTACATATACAATAATTTGACCTAAATAAAAGTATTTTTCTAATTACTTTAGGGGAAATATGTGTATAATACTGAATATTGATGAAGATATTTTTTATAATTTTTTTCCAAAATACATTTTTTAATTAATTTTTTACCGACCCTAATTGTTAATTTTGAAAACCCCTCGTGTAGAGACACCATAATTTGAGTTAAAATAATATATTTTTTTATATTTTTTCATTGTGTAAATAATTATGTGCAGATTGATATAATATAATTTTTTTACAAGAAACTTAAAACATTTAAAGTTATTTAAAAATATAAAAACTTGACATTTCAAGTTTATGGACTAGTTTCCTACAAAATTAATTAAAAAATAGAAAAAAGTATAATCATAAAAATACATATTTGAAAACTAGACATTGTCATTTATAATGGGTTTTAATTTCATTAAAAAATTCTAAAAAAATATCATCAACCATATTACCAAAGTCAATTTTCTTTCGATGTTTTCATGACATTGTACTTGCAGGTCCAAGGCTAACGGGTGGATTTCCAAGCCTAAAACAAAAGTAAAGGAATGGGTTTCAAGTTTCAAAATTTATGAAATGCATAACTGTTATAAAATATAATGTAATTAGAAACGAGTACCCATTTCTGTTGAGATTTTTTCCAAAAACAAAACTTCCCCTATATGTGGATCCAACTTCTTTCTTTTACCCCACAACCAATTTTTGGTTCATCTAGATATAACATGAGTTTGTTATAGCATGCTCACTTCTTTTTAAGATAAAAGTAGACATCTAAAGAGGTTGAGCTCATTTGAAATTAACCTCTCACCTCTACAACAACAAACCTTGAGTGAGAAAAAAAGTGCACACATTCTTGGATTGATCAAGATGCCATAAAAATGCCACCATGATGTTCATGAGGCAAGTTTTGATATTTTTAGTTTAAAAAATTAAATTAAATAGCTAGTTAATAATTTTTTATTCAATATTGTTTAATTTTTAAGAATTAAAAATACCTCACCAATTCATGATTACCTTGGTGAAGAAAATGGACAACCAAAACCTCAAAAAATTCTCCATCAATTCCTCAAAATCCTCTTGAGATGTAAGAAAACCTAATAGGTCAACTAAAAAACAATAAAAAAGAACTCCAAACAGGGATTGATAGGTTGATAAGTCCAAGTGGAACTAGTTCCCATTGATCAACCCTCACCACTTTTTTGGAATCTATCATCTCTCATATATATTTTGTGAGCAAAAATTAACATATGGTCGAATAAGAGGGAGGTCGAAGATATGCCACCAAATTATCCTACCACCAAGTAAAAGAAAATAATATATTGAAATATGATTTGTGTGTGTTGTTCATTGATCCATGAACTAATGTACACCTACATAGTAGTTGCAAGAGGTTTTTTATCCATTATTTTCAACACCAAGGAATAAGGAAATTTTTTGGGAGAGGTGGTGGATAGCTTTTGACCATCCTCCATGCAACAAAAATGAGGTGCCGTTATATTTTTTGAGGAAACTCTATTTTGTGTTTTTAATCAATGAGATCTTGAGCTACTTTGACATGTGTGAGTTCTATGGTGGAGGCAGGGGCTCTATATAGGACCGAGATGGGGAAAATCATTCCCAACACTAGGCATGAAGACCCCTTGCTAGGATACATGTCACAATAATTTCCATTATGAAGGAAAGTGTTGAGGTGGAGTCTCTAGAGTCCATCAACTCCCTCACACAAACCTTGTTACAACATATCAGGCCTTTATCATAGGGTGATGAGAGTGAGGCTTCAAGTATTGATACTTACCTCACCTTTTCCAAAACTATGAGTCTGTTTATGATTATGGGTCCAAGGATGCTCGAGATGCACATGGCTAGTAGTAAGACACATCCATATTGGATGATATGGTTCTCATAAATGAATTATTGGATGCAAAATTTAGTATTGATAGATAAACTTGAATAAGGTTAAGTGCAATTTACTATATTTCCTTTTGAATTTTAAGATTAACTATATTCATCTATGATAATTGAAAATTAATCTAAATGTTTCAGTAAAATTTTAAGGCTAAAGTGTTCATCCTATGTTTGTTAGCCCTTAAAATCCAAATTACATGACCATGTTGAGTCCATAGGTATGTAATTAGTAAATAAATAGTAAATGTAGTACATGTAAATAATTTTTCCTTATATTGATGTAATCTTAAAATTCATATTGGATGGCTAAATAGTGGATGTTGGGCCTTCAACATCAAGACATGTTGGTGGGAGTGGTCACATAGATTTTAGTGAGGTAAGATTGACTATTTTTAATCACTATGTTTATAAATAATGTTGTTTCATTTTTAGTTTATGACATTATTTTAGACTTCTCTCGATATTCATGGCACAATGGAGGTGGGAATTCTTGGGGAAAAATTTTCTTCGATGCCTTTGATAGAGGTATAAACCAAATTAGTAAATTTCATATTCTATTTCTTGTTTTATCCCATGTCTATTTGTGTGAATTTAAATGATATTCACCTATAGTCTATTTTGTGAATTTCACCGATACAAAGGTCATAACACACAAAATTGTTTTAGAATAAAACATCTAATAGAAGATCTTATCGAACAAGGAGACATTCATGTTGATCAAAACTCTGGGAATGAAAATCTAAAAATTTACACAAACCCTATGCCTGACCATACAAAGCAAAAGATTCAGGAAAGGCGTCAACCTCAAAAAATTTAAACAATACTCATGATACCACAGTGGGACATATTTATTTATCACAACATGAGGAATCAAACATGTATCAAGACACTATTTTTTTTAAAAAAGTCCAAACCCATCAATAGTGTTTAGCACTATTTTATTCCATGATGACATCAAGTGGATATCATATTGTGATATCTCCCCCACATATGACTCAATGATTGGGAATGTTGAAGAAGTTCCTAATGAGCCAGAAATATCCCTTATTGCACCCATACCAACAAGATGTTGCAAAGAGTCTTTTTTTAATGATATATCATCCACCCAAGGATCATGTCAAGAGGAGGCTCTTGAGGATAACGAAAGTTACTCTAAATCAAGTCAGGATCAAGAACCCCTATCTTCAGACTTTCACCAAGAGCTAAGGGACATCTTCCAAACCATTTTAAACTTCAAAGTCCTCGATATCACCCCTGAGATGTTTCTTTCTAATAGACATATAGACATTCTTCATCCAAAACAAGAGTTTCCCACTCTCAGTATTACTACTCAAGAGAAAGCAATGGTCAAGATTCTCAATTCTTATAGTGATTGTCCATCATCAACATCAACATCTTTTGAAGCAGTATCAATAGCTAATGATGTCATAGAATCAGAGCAAGTAGTTCATATTCCTAAACAACAAGAACCCCATAGCAATATCATGTGTTCATGATAAGTCATATTCAGTGGCTCTGGATCAGAGGATACATTATTAGGGAAAAGGATTAGGTATTGATAATACCTTCATAATGCCAGGGGTAATCTTGTCTATAGAAAGCATCAACATATGGGGCACAAACAATCCTTATGATGAAAATATTGTCAACACTACAACTAGCAGTATCATGAATTGGCATTCACCATTCATCTCATATGCAAATTGGGAACAACATAAAAAGAATAATTCCCATCAAAGCAAGATGAAGATCATTAAATAAAATGAAGTAGTAAAGCAAAAATGACACTTCAAGTACAAATGGATAGAAAATAAAAATAAAGAAAATCATCCCTCAAAAACTCCATTAGTCAAAGAAACTATGGGGAAAAATAAAAAAGGGAAAAATATCCATCAAAAGAGTCCTTAAATACAAAAGAAAGCTTCTCAAGCAAGGAACAAAGTATATCCAGTGGTTAGTCCTAATTCCACAAAAACATCCATTCCAACCCATCATCGCTCATCTTCCCAAGTTTGGAGAGTCAAAGATTCCAAACCATCAACCAATACATCTCATATTCCTTCATACATGACACCATACACTCCATTCATGATATCCAATTCTCACATTGACCATGTGTTGGAAGCTACCCTTCATCATAAGGATTCTAAAGGCACTTTATCACGATGTATGCACATAGACAAGGTTAATTTTGGTATCCATAAGGCAAATCAGAGTTCTTAAAGGTTACATTCCAGTGCTTGTATCTTAGCAAAGCAGCTTCTTCAAGAAAGAAATTTTTGGCATGTTATGGAAATAGCCTCTACATCAATACCACAAGGTGGTTCAACATGAGGGTAAAATTTCCAAAAATAAAATCAAATCAAAAAATTAAGAAAATAGTAAAAATAAAAACTGTCCTCTAATGAAAACCACTACGGTGGCACTTTGGGCAAGTACTATGATGAAAACTTGGAAAATAGATGTCATGAGTAGAATCGAGCATCTATATGATCCTTCTCAGATAGAAGAATCTTCTCCTTGCACGATAAATACAATGTTCCCTCCTTCCGTCCAATCCTGATTTATTCAGATATTCCACTTTATCTTGATCTTGACAAAGATTCAGTGTATACTTCAACTCTACTCATGGAAAAAAAATTGACAGGCTCTTTACCAATTTTTATCTCGTGAAGTCCCATAGCCTATATCTAGCATGCTAAAACTCTATTGAACTCTTTGCATATACATTACATATCTTGGTTATCCATTACACTATAAAACATTGCTAGACATTGGGGGTAGGTTATTGCACTCTTGTTTTCGAATAACTCTTGATTTTTGTCTTATATCTCATAACATGATATCAACATAATGATTTAGGTATCATTTGCCTCAAATCTCATCAAAAAATCTAAAAACATTTGTAAAATTGTAAATTCAAAATCCAAAACATCCAAAACACATCAAAATCCCTAAAAAGGTTAAATAGAGAAAATCCAAAAAATAGTACCTTATCAAACTACGAGTCTCTGAGCTTGAACGTAGGCAAGGCCATCATTGACATGTGCCCCCGAGACCCCTAGGTCAGTCTTTAGGAGTCCATAATAAACTGAAATTCCATGAACTATTCATATCTCACCTTTCAATAAATTGAGTAGGTTGAACTACGTTGTTTCTGCGTATATAACATAGGCAAAGATTATCTTTGATCAACTCTTGAGGCCCCTAGGATAGGTCTTTTACGTTAGGTTATTGGTCGAAAAACTTAGAAAATCTCTAAACATTCAAATATCAGAAAAGCCTTAAACATTCAAAATCTCATAAAACCCCAAAAGCATTGGAAAACCCTAAACAACCTCAAATAATTCAAAAACATAAACATTCACATAAACAACTCAAAAAGACCAAAAACAACCTCAAATCATTTTCAAAAATACCAAAAATATTGAAATATTCCAAAAAAAACCCAAAACCATCCATCCCATTTCGCTTTCACCCTCAAGCAATAAAACCTTCATCCATAATAAATCAATCATCACCTTCAACCTTTGGCAAAACAAATAGAAAGCAAGTATAGCATGTCATAAAATGAGAACCTAAGTGTCAAAATCTAAAGTCTAGCTTATAGGTAAGCGATTCAGTGGATTTTGTATCAACCGATTATCACACACCTTATCCTAATCAAAACATTTGATCAACATGTCCTAGGATGCATCCTTCCTATGATGGACATCAACATCAGAAATCACCTTAGCTATATTAAAATGGCAAGATATATAGATAACACTGACTATTTGTCTTTAATCTTTTCTTATGATTATTTTAATGACCCATTCTAAGGACCTCTCAATGATATCTATCAAAAATAACTTAGAGAGGGGTATGTGCAGGATCATCATGAGAAAAACAGGCCCTTAAGTGGCAATTAAAACTCAAAAAATTAGAGTTAGGCAACTTGAAGTAAAAATTTGAATAAGTTATCTATATTATTTCAAAAATATGTAAGAATAGAATCTATAGAAAATTGAATGTAGTTTCTAAACTACTATTATCACACATCCTTATCCTAATCAAAACATATTGATCAACATGTCCTAGGATGCATCCTTCCTATGATGGACATCAACATCAGAAATCACCTTAGCTATATCATAAAATAGGCAAAAAGATATATAGATAACACTGATGGCTATTTGTCTTTAATCCTTTTCTTATGATTATTTATAATGACCCATTCTTAAGGACCTCTCAATGATGATCTATCAAAAATAACTTAGAGAGGGGTATGTGCAGGATCATCATGAGAAAAACAGGCCCTTATAGTGGATTTCTAATCATAAAACTCAAAAATATTAGAAAGTTGAAAGGCAATCTTTGAAGTAAATATGGAGTTGAAATAAGTTAGTCTCATACTTGGCATTCTCAATTCTTGGATCCAAGAATAGCTTGATACAATGAAAGCTTTTTCTATAGCAAGCGATCTAATCATTATAGAATTTAATCTTTGAAAATTATGGTAGAATAATATCTGTTCTTGTTTCAAAGTCATCTTAGACACAATTTTCTAAATCGTATATCTCCTTCACTTGTAGTAATTTATCACTCTAACAAATGGTCCCCACCTTTTTTACTTTTTTTAGGGCGGCTTTAGGTTTAATATAGTTTGTAAATTTCAATGCAGTAGTACTTAAATTTCAGGGAAAAAAATAAAAAGTAGGTATATGCCTGACCACCTTAACCACAATAAAATGATAATATTTTTTTATAATATTTTAGATATAATTAGAGGACTCATGTCCCGATGTGATGCATATTTTTTCATAATTTTTTTCTAAGTAAATAATTAATTATGAATTTTTTATTACAACTTTTAAAAAATATAAAAAATCGTATGTTTGACCACCTTAACTTGGTCAAAACTTCATGATTTTTTTTATTTTTTTAATCCTATAGTATGTGAAGCATAGAATGTGACACATGTTTCGGATTAAAAAAATGTGATACCATTTGAAAGCTATAGGTGTTTTTCAATCAGCCTATCAATCAGTACTTTAGTCATAATTCAAATAAAAAATGAATAATAATTATTTATTAATTCAAAATAAAGCATAATTTGTATTGGTAGAAATTTGAGAATATCCTTTAAAAACCCTTTTTATTTCATCGATTTTGGGAGAAAAAAAATTCATCAGCTACATGGGCCATCATATCTCTTACATATCGCCACTTTTTGGCCCATCATGATCCTACACATACCCAAAGAAAGGAATGGGGCATTGACCATTATCTTTCATTTGTTGTGCTTGTGGATACTCTTGTAAAATAATCTTTCCACATACTTGCTTAGTTGTGTGTAGGAAAGTTGTTTGGAGTACATTGTTGACTATTGTGTATGCTTTGGTCTGATATATTCTAAGCTTGTAACTTACATTCCAACGAGGTTTATGTATGTCAAAGTGTGAACAAGAATAGTTATCCTATCTATTTGCAGAGTCAAAGTCCATTACACTAGATACAACACCATCCCTATTATCAATACCTTGATGCATCGTGTCTATGTGTTATATCAAAAATAAAGAATGATAAAAAATCTCAATCCCAAGATATGAGAAAATCATCATCATCATGCATCACCATCTCTAATAAAGTCACGGTGGATCATGGACTTGTTGAACTTTTGAATCAATCTTGAAATCAATGGTCAATCCATTCATCTTATTCTTCTTATTCTTCTATCTTTACTAACAATTCTATCCAAGTATTGAATATCTATGATATGGGTATGTGCAGGATCATCATGGAAAAAATTGGCCCTTAAGTGGCGATGAAAATTTAGAAAATCAGAGTTAGGCAACTTGATGTAAATTTTTTAATAAGTTATCTATATTATTTCAAAAATATGTAAGAATAGAATCTGTAGAAAATTGAATGTAGTTTTTAAACTACTAGGTTTATTTAAAAAATATATATATCTATTTGGTGAAAATTTGAAATTTAAATGCAGTAGTACTTAAATTTCAAGGAAAAAATAAGAAGTAGGTGTCTGTCTAACCACCCTAACCACAATAAAATGATACTATTTTTTTTATAAGATTTTAGATATAAGTAGAGGACTCATGTCTTGATGTGATGCATATTTTTTTGTAATTTTTTTCCAAGTAAATAATTAATTATGAATTTTTTATTGCAACTTTTTAAAAATATAAAAACTTGTATGTTTGACCACTTTAACTTGGTCAAAACTTCATGAAATTCATTTTAAAAAAAAATCATATAGTATGTGAAGCATAGAATGTGACACATGTTTCAGATTCAAAAAAAGTGACACTGTTTGAAAGCTATAGTTTTTTTTCAATTAATCTATCAATCAGGACTTTAGTCGTAATTAAAATAGAAAATGAATAGTAATTATTTATTAAATTCAAAGTAAAGCATAATTTATATTGGTGGAAAGCTGAGAATCTCCTTTAAAAACCCTTTTTGTTTCATCAATTTTGGGTAAACAAAAGTCGTCGGCCACATGGGCCATCATATCACTTGCATATCGCCACTTTTTGGCCCATCATGATCATGCACATACCCATATATCAAAATATACATGAGGCTACTCATAGCCGATGACTGTCTATACATCTTGAAATATGTCTACATCAATATTTGAGATAGCACGCTAGTAATCCCTCTTCCATTGGGGCAGAGTGGGGCATCTATATCATCTTCAACTCAACAATTTGAAAAGTTGCAGCTCTTTGATTCAAAAGCAACCTAAAATCTCAAGCATCTCAAGCATAAGTCTGATTTTCACCTATCGTGAACCCAATCGAAACACTTTATTCTCTTATCGATCTCTCGAGGGGTCAACCAACCATCTTTCGATCATATCAATATCAAATCATCTAACAGACTTTATTCCTTGGCTTGCTAGCGAAATATTGACCAAATTATCAAATCAATCATCATTGGGATATATTTCCCTACCAATCCTTGTGTTATTCAACACAATCCTTGCGCTGTTGTGAATCCTCAACAATGTTATCAATCAATCAATCAGATCAATCAACTTTATCTTCACTATCATCTCAAAGGGATCATCGATATCTGTTTATGCATCATCATCAACACTAAAATCAACATCAAAATCAACATCAGTCTTTGAACCAATACAACGAGTACATTGCTTAAAGAGGGGGAAAATGTAGACAATTAAAAATGTCTCAGTGGATCACATTGTCTAAATAACATCATTTCATCCTAAAACCCATCCTCTTTTCGCTTAATTGATTAAATTAGCCTATCTATTTAATTAATTGCCCGAGTTTCATCTATTAATCTAATTGACCTAATTAGGTTAATTCATCCCCTTTCATGCTAACATTTTGTCTTATTAAATTGAATACATCAAGTTATTTAATTTAAATCCATAAAGTCCTCTTATTTAATTAATTAACCCTAAGTTATTTAATTAAATGTCATATCACCTTCCCCTTTTCCTTAAATCATTTTATTTAATGAATATTGTTTAAATCCCCAAATGTGCATAATTGAAACTTTATTTAATTATCAAATTACTAATAAATCTAATCCCCCCACTCGCAAAGGAATATTCCAAGGGAACATTCCTCCTTTGCACATTCTTCCAAAAGGAATATTTCTTCCCATTTTGCACATTAAAACGTTGTTTTAATTTGTTAAAATATCTATTTCCCTCACCCATGAGAATATCCCAAAGAATATTATCTTTTCTCACTCATTTGAAAAAATGGAATATTAGCTTCATGTGCAAGTAAACTCAAAACTTGTTGTGCAAGTTAACTTGTGACCTCTTATACTGGTCAAAAGTGTGTTTGTTTGGATGAATGTAAGCCCTTGATTAATATCAATTTGCATTTTCAACCCTTGATGAGAATCCATGATCCATGCCTCCATATTCTTTCCTTTTTGACCATTGATTAGCTTTTTCAATCTTAGACCTTAATTTTTTATTTGTTTTCCTATAAATAAAGCACTATTTGGAGACAAATGAATCCATCTTTTAACATCAAACTTATGTTGTTAAAATCATTTGCACTTGCACTCACATTTTACATCATTTTAGTTTTATTTACTTACATATTAGCTTATCTTCCATTAATGGATTCCATGATAACATAGATGCATACATTTAGCTCATTTATTAATTAGGATTTTAATCTTTTGAAGCTTTCATACATTTAGAGTAGATTTGCATATACCCATATCGATCATCTTAGCATAAATCATGTTAGAATAGCTTGCATCATATTCATTTAGCTTTAAATCATGTTTTCATACACATCTATCAATGGTTTCATCAATTTTCTTCAATAAAATTGATTGACACAAACTCATTATCCAAGGGATTGGGAAAGGGTCACCATTACACATCAATGTGACACCACTCCCCCAATAGAATAAGTTGCAATGTCTTAGATTAGATGTTTGTCAAGCTTTTATGGTTTAGAATATTAGTTTTAATGGTTTCTTTGTCTTTGTTTACAGTGAATGATCTTATTGGGATTGATACTTAGTGGGTTAAATATGCCTCAAATTCACATGGATCCAATGTAGTTAACTTATACTATGTCATTGGACAAAAATCCTATGAAAAAACATTCACCATCCCACTTACCAATCTTCAAAGGTTTATCCTCTGAAGACCTTGACCGGTTCCTTTTTGAGTTTAAAGTTTTGTGTCAAACGTATGACTACAAAAATGATAATAAAAAATTGAAGCTCTTCCCCTCCGCTTTGAAGGACGTTCCAATGCGTTGATTTATGGGATTAGCTTCACGGTCGATATCCACCTAGGATGATATGGAGACTACATTTTTGGACAAATATTGAGGTTACTGTAGAGTCAGTGATAGGAAAGAGGAGTTGTTCAAACTGAGAAAAAATGAAGATGAAAGTTTAGAAGATTACCTGGACAGGTTCATCTTCTTATCTAAATGATGTGGTGAAAAAGCCATAAGTCTAGAAAATTTGAAGACCATATTTCTTAAATAACTTGATGAAGATGCTAGGAGGAGTCTACATTTAATGGGAAAAGGAGATGTGTCCCAACATGGAATCAATGATATCAATGACTTATGCCAGAACTTCTCCTGTACTTGAGAAGTATTTGTAAAACTACACTTTTTAGAGGTTCTAATGAAATAGGTAAACTGCATGAGGAAATAGAAAATCTCAAACTGGCATTCTTATTTACTTAAACACCACGTTGGATGGAATATAGGCCAGAACATGTAATCCTAAGACCTTATCAATCTATTGTCCTAAGTGTCGAAATAAACATCTCTTAAGAGAATGTCCTTTGGACAAATCTGACATTTTCCAAGTTAGTGAGAAGAGTCATGTCACTGACCAATGTGACATCCTAAATGCAATCAAGAATTCCAAGAAAAGGACTTCTCATGTTGAGGAAGAGGTCAATTTTGTGAATCAAAGACCTGAAGGGAATTTCTCTTATGGTTAGAATTCAAATCTCACCTGGCGACCTCCAAACAATTGGAATAATAATCACTGTGTGGCACCTTGGCCTCAAGCACCACCTAATTGGGGATATTACCCTTGGGGACCACCTGAATGGGCAAACCAGTCCTAGGGAAACCCTTAATGGTAGAACCAGACTCAACAATAATGGTATCCTCCACAAAATTCAGCACCTCAATGGAATCAACCTCAAAATAAGTTTTATAATGGTCCCAAGAGGAGGCCTAATCCATAGCAAAACATTTTACCAGCTCCTCAGAATCCTCAAAAAAATGAGCAAGTCAACCAACCACAACTCCTAGCACAACTTGTTCCTAATCCAAAGAATAATCATCAAAACGCTCCAGTGTATTCAATTAAACATGAAAATGTGACTGGACTTAATGTTATCCATTGTGGAAACTTACAACTGAGGTCAAGAAAACACTTCAATATCCTACCATAGTTGAGATCCTGGATGAACCAAATGAAGAACCTGTTGAAAAGGTTAAGACACCTTCCATACCTTTAGAGATAAACCCAACGAGTAATCAAGATAAGACTCCTCCACAATCCTCATCCAGAACTTTTGATTTACCTCAAGAATAGGATGGATAGTGTCCACCAGATCTTTTAAAGGATTCCACCTTGAAAGAGAAAACTCAGGTGCCTTTTCTCGAGCATCTCAAAACAATCACCTTCACTAACCCTTCAAAAATGACCTTATCCAGCAAAATCGTGTTCATACAGGAAATTAATCAACTTCAAATCGAGGTTCCTTTATTACAAGTGATTAAAGAGATTCTTGAGCTAAACCAACTAATTAAATAGTTTTTCCATCAAAACACTAGGAAGGAAACTAAAATGGATTAAAACTATGCACATAAATGGATATCTTGTTGACCTTTTGGCTGAGAAAACCTCAGCCCAAAATATGATGACCCAGGTATTCCACTTATAATTGTGACAATCAATCTGGTAGTAATACCTAATGCACTTGTGGACTTAGGAGTAGCCATTAATGTCATGATGGTGGATGTTATGGAAAAATTAGGACTTATTGATTTACGTCCCATAACTACCATATTGCAAATGTAAAATCAATTTGTATCTATTCCTAAAGGTGTCCTAGAAAATGTTCTTGTTAAGTTTGATGATTGGGAATATCCAATTGACTTCCAAGTAATCCAATCCGTTACACCCAAGGATAGTTATCTGATAATCTTAGGAAGACCATGGTTAGCTATAGTTGTAGCCAAGATTGATTGGAGAGAGGGAGGAATGACCATTTCACATGGTCCAAATAGCAATAATTTATTCTTGTATCCCCCAGCTAAACCTATTGAACATAACCAAGTCTGGGTTGATGAACCAGATGGTGCCAACAAACAAGAGAATCTAGCCTCACTTGCTATGGTAGTCATTAAAAAACATGGTGAAGAGTTGGAAGATGAATTGGAAAACAACATGCAAAATTTTATCGTAGAATCAATTGATGATGAAATTTTGGATGTGAAAGAGATTTTAGGACATCCAATCAAGATTGATCACACCAAATTTGATCATACTAGCTTCATAGGGTTACCTTGTCCTTTGGTTAATATCATTCCAAAAACAGATCATTTCTTCGAAGATATTGCTAGACTCCATAGAAACCACATAGTTTTCCTATCAACAACTTAACCAAAGAAGTACATATTGTCACCTCCAACCATCCAGAGTCAAAACTATCATGTTACTTCCAAGAAAAACTTTAAATATTAACATTTGGTTGATAGAACTAGAAGAACTCAAATTGTTTGATGTTTTAGAAAATAGATCTAAAACTTTTGCTTGGGATTATACAAACATGAGAGGATTTCACCCAAGTGTTTGTAGCTATCACATCTATACTGAAGATGCTAGGAATGTTCGTCAACCCCAACGAAGACTCAACCCTTCTCTCAAAGACATTATTAAAACAGAAATTGAGAAACTCTTGCAAGTGGGATTTATCTATCCCATCTCTGACAACAAATGGGTCTCACCGTTGGTAGTTTTTCCAAATAAAAATGGGAAGTGGAGAGTGTACGTTGATTATAGGGAGCTTAATAAATCCACCCATAGATATTACTTCCCTTTTGCTTTCATAGACCAAGTCTTGGACAATTTAGTTGGAAGGAAATATTTCTCATTCTTGGACAGATTTAGCGGATATAACAAAATACAAGTCACAGTTGAAGACTAGGACAAGACAACTTTTACTTGCCCCTAGGGAACATTAGCATATCATGTCCTTCCCTTCGGCTTTTGCAACACTCCTGCAAAATTTGAGAGAGCTATCTGGGCCATATTTGTTGAGTTAGTGAATGACTGTGTGGAATTCTACATGGATGACTTCACTATGTATGGGTCAACCTTTGATGAAGGCCTTCAAAATTTGGAAAAAAGTATTGAAATGATGTGAAGACCATCATCTATCCCTGTGCCACGAAAAATGTCTAATAATGGTAGAACAACTTAGGATAGTGTTGGGACACCACATTTTTGTTGAGGGGATACAAGTGGATCCTAAGAAAATTGAGGGTCAATACAACAACTAGAGACTCTGAAAACTAAAATTGATATTAAATGTTTCTTAGGACATGTTAGATACTATCGAAGATTCATATAAAATTTCAGCAAGATTGCAGCCCCCATGTTTTCCCTCCTCCAAAAGGATGTATATTTTTCCTGGACAGCCACATGCCAAACATCATTCGAGGACATTAAGGAGAAACTCATCTTTGCTCCTATCCTACGTTGGCCTAATTGGAACCTTCCCTTCCATATTTATGAATATGCTTCCAATGATGCTATTGGAGGAGTATTAGGTCAAGAATATGAGAATGGAGGGAAGTATGCCATCTATTTATTTAGTAAGAATTTGACTCCCACTGACTGAAACTACACTACTATGAAGAAAGAATTCGTAGCTGTGGTGCATGCAATCAGTAAATTTTCACATTACATCATAGGTTACAAAGTGACTGTGTTCACAGACCATTCAGCTATCAAGTACCTAATGAACAAACCTGTGGTAAATGGAAGAATAATCAGGTGGTTATTGCTTCTACAAGAATTCAACGTGACCATCATTGACAAACCTAGGAAGTTCAACATAGTTGCAAATATCGTATCCTGGATTAAACAAGATAATGGAGATTGTGCTCCTGTGCAAGATGAATTCCCAAATGAAAATTCATTTTCCATCTCTGTTAAAATCTGCCCAGGGCATGGTCTTGACCTCATCTCTTTTTAGGCGTCTGGGCCTTGCATTCAGCAAGACTTAATCCCTGGTGGGCTCATTTAGAACCTTCCAACTTCACCAAAAAAATCAAGGACCCATTCAGAGGTGTATTTTGTTTAAATGCAATAAATAAAGTTTGATTTTGATATGATGTATATAGTATTATTTTGATATTATTTATTTAGAGATCTGAATATATTTGTGGGTGTATTTTGTTTAAATTGGATAGTTATGTATCTTAAAGTTTCTTTTGGTTAGGATGGGAATATTAATGTTTTTTTTTTATACATTTTTTTTATTGATTTTTCAATCATCATATGGCTTTGAAAATGCTAGTTATGTATTTTTGGATTGGTTGATTTTGAAAATAGTCATTGCAAAAATAAAATTATTCTTTAATTTTTTATTTAAATTTACAATGCATTAAATATTTTGGTTAAGTTTTCAATTCTATCAATGTCTTAAATGACACTAAATATTGTTATCATAATTATGAGATGGAAAAATAAATTAATTTAAAAGTTAGTTCTACCTACAATGAAACAATTTGCAATTATTTTGTTTGTTTCAATTTATCAACCTCTCTTAAATCTATGTATAATTTTTTTTATTAGATTTATGATGCATTAATTTTTTTCTAGTTAGTTTTCAATTGTATTGACATTAAGTACTATTGTATACATCATGATATTGAAAACACACATACAACTAAAAATCTATGCAAACCTATACATTGAGATATGTCACCAAACAAATTCAATCAAATATTTGTTCTATACAATCTTTCAAACAAAAAATCTTAAATAAAATCTAGAAAAATCTTGTAACTAACTTCTTGAGTGACTCATAATTATTTTCAAACATATGAGCTAACTCTTTGTTTGTACTGTTTGTTGAAAATCAAAATTTTGAGATGTGAGTCCGATTTGGTTGTGGTGTACTCATAGGAAAAATTGTACTAAATTTCACTTACTTCTAGATAATAACAACCAACCCAACTGACCATTAAACCAACTGATTAATTGGTCAACCAATTGATTGATTTGGAAATAACTAGTTTGATTGACTAGTTAACCCAATTGATTAATTAGTCAACCAACCCAGCTGACAGTTAACTAGCTTAATTGATTAATCAACTAAATTGATTGTTTTGTTAACTAATTTTATTGAGTTAAGTTGATCAAATAGATAGCTAAATAATTTGATTGATGAGTTAAAGGTGAAATTGACTAAATTGAAATGAATGAAATGTGGGTTAGGATATTTAAAATTTCTTTATTTTAATTGGATATATGTTCATAAATTATTTATAATCTAATTAATTAATAATGGTTAATAAATTAATTATATGCAAGGTTATATAAAGGAGGAATGAGATTAACTAATTAATATAGTATAATCAATTAATTAGCAAGGTAAAATTAATGTGATGAAGTTGATAAATTGGTGGTGTGATAAGAGAATAAAGACAACAAAATTTATCAATTAAAAAATGTCAATAGAATTGATCAATTGGAATGATGGAGTTAACAACAACATGAGACTAGGATGATTAAAATGTGATGGTTATAAAAAAATTAAGGTGGTCAAATATATGTGTTCATGCAATAGTAAATAATCATTAACATGTTTGAAAAATTAAACAAGGTGATCTGATTATCTCTACATAAATCCCAACTCCACTATTCAAAATAAAGCAAACATCCAATATAAACAACAAACCATAGAGATAAAAGCTACAAATCAAACCATGTGCTTCTACCAACACCAACACATGTTAAAGCTTAGATGACAAAAAAAACCTCCTAATACCCTAAACCAAAAATCTATCAATATCTAACCATTATTCCAATGTCAAATATAATAACAATAGATGTAAGCTTCTCAAGCCAAAAGAAGATCAAACTATTAATCATTCCCATAAATAGGGAATATGCCTAAAGTGACTAAACATCTCCTACACTCCTCAAACTAGTCCTCATAATTGAATCCATGACTCAACACCCAAATATGAGGAGATAATAGAGAATAACCATGGTACTACTCCTAAAATAAGTCCCCATAATAGACATCCATAACTCAAGACTTGGGTATATGAGAAGACAAATAAATAATACATTTGAAATTTAGGTGGTTAATACATGTGAAATCATTCAGTACCAAATGGATCAAGAGTGGGGTATGAGTTCACTATGCTAATGATGTATGATCTCCTCAATAGGTCCATGTTAAACTAACATAATCTTTTAGCTAAACCAAGACAAGAGAAAAATCATTCCAACACATAATCTTTATAATCTAAGGTCTAGCCTCACCCAAATCTAGTATAGGTGTATAATTGACCGTCTCATGCCAACCAAACTCCAACTATATCTTTATGATATATACGAAGCATTAGAAATAGTTCCTAGTAATCTACCAAATAATTACATGATGATCATTTTACCTTGCGAGCTTCTATTTATTTTAGATTTATAACTAGAGTTTGATTGGCATGAGATGATCAATTGTGCACCTATATTAGATTTGGGTGAGAAAAGATCTCTAACTTTCAGAGATTATGTGTTGGAAGGATTTGTCTCTTGAATTGGTTTTAGTTGAAAGATCAAGGATCCTGCACTTAGAGCTACATGAGTTAAACATGGACCTATTTAGCATATTGTGCTTCATTAATATAAAACCTATTTCCCTATTCTAAATCCACTCAATATTACATGATATAATAGGTATTGCCCAAGTAGATTTTAGATGTGCATTATTTCTTTAAATGCATTATCTTTTCATGTGGCTAAGTCTTAATCTATGGATATTTATTTTGAGGACATATTTTAGGAGTAGATGCATGATTGTGTTCTCCATTGTCTCCCACCTAGATTTTAGATGTACATTATTTCCTTAAATGCATTATATTTTCATGTGGCTGAGTCTTAATCTATCGATATTTATTTTGAGGACTTATTTTAGGAGTAGATGCATGATTGTGTTCTCCATTGTCTCCCACCTAGATTTTAGATGTGCATTGTTTCTTTAAATGCATTATCTTTTCATGTTGCTAAGTCTTAATCTATGGATATTTATTTTCAGGACTTATTTTAGGAGTAGATGCATGATTGTGTTCTCCATTGTCTCCTTATGTTTAAGATTTGAGTTGTGGAGTCAATTCTAAGGATTTATGGTTCTCTTTTATTTTAGTTTAGAGTTTATGGGTGATTTTATAAAATTCATCCAGCTTATGCTATGTTAGAACTTCTTAGTAGGGGTAATTTTGGATGGTTGGATACTAATAGAATTTATTGCATTTAATCTTCTCTAAGATGGTGTTTAAGAGTAATTTAATGATGACACTATTACGAATTGGGAGCCAATTTCTAACTATCAAGAGATTCTAAAAGGACGGAGTAGATTTGAGGACCATGATTCACCAACACCTCTTGGTTACATTGTTCTTTTTGCATACTTGGTTGTTTATCCACTTGTTTATGTTCATTTTGATGATGTTCTAAATGATGCATAATTTAAACTTTGGAATGTGATTCCTTTCCACCCACATTTTATATGAATATGATGGACAATATCTCTTTCTAAATAATATTAGACACTTATTTATCAAGAAAGAAAATGGATCACTAGTTATTTTAAAAGCGTCAAGATTATTAAGGTTTTAGTTCATAACAATAAAAAATATCAAAAATATTAGATTTTTGAAGTTAATGATATATAATTTTTGGGGAGATTAAAAATATGCATATTAAGATAATCTTCAATCATTGAGTATAAAATCTTTGACTCAATCAACGGATGCTCTAACTTTTTGGTTGTAGGGAAATACTTATGCATTTTGATTCGAAACTAAAATAAAATAAATATAGAAGAAAGACAATATAGAAGATTTTTATTTGGAAAAAAACTTCCAAATAAGAAATTCAACACGATAAAATTCTTCACTATTTCATAAAACATAACTGCTAACAAATACAATAATGAACATTTTATCCAACCCTTCCATATGTGTGAATACTAATAAACACATCCAAAATAATCTAACCCATTACATCAATCATACAAAAATATCACATAAATAATTTTTAATGAAAAAGTAAACAAGATCCGAAACAACACAAAACATATAGAACATTCAACAATAATAAATTAGATACAATTTTCTGGATTCTCCTCTTCCTGATGATGAATAACTGAGTGTGATTCGTAACGTCGATCCAAATAAACATATACAGGTGAATCTAAAAAATTGCATCTAATTCTCATGAACTGTGAAAAATCATTCCTACTAACAAAATTGTCTCACTTTGACTTAAAAAACATGCAAAATATATAACATTTATCCAACATAAATCTACAAACTTTACAAAGAAGATTATATTGTCCTTTGACAACTATTTATCACTTTTGAGCAATCTAACGCTCAGAAAATTCTCACTAAGAGGTTTAGAGGGTTGGTCCTCTACCATAACTTTCAAAAGGATCCATTTTCATCAACACTTTCAGTTGGTGGAAGCAGAGGACATCTGCAGAAAGGGCAGGCATCCTGATGGTGATCAATCCACTTATCCAGACAATTTCTATGAAATATATGCCAGCAATTGTACAGCTCTCGAACTTCATCATCTTCTTGGAAAGATTTCAAGCAGACCGCACACACAAAATCCTCCTCGATCTCAATCATCTTCTCTGCAACATTTCGGAATGTAATAACAGGCAACCTATATTTTATCATCTCACCTGGTGCGGAGGAAATGACAGACGGTATTTCTGGTAGTTCTTGCTCCAAAAAACTCTCGTCTTGTGGGGGCTCTCTCAGCCCAAGAAGGGAAAGAAACCAACAGATTCCATTGATAATATAAGCCATGGCTGATGCTGAGTAAAGCAGCACTTTGGGTATGGTGATATGACGATAACCTACAGGAAATCCTATAGCGGAGAAATCTTTCAGAAAATATCTAACTTCAAGTATACCCAGAAATCTAAGCTAAAATGGGAGATGCACTGCTAGCTAAAATGCATGCCGTCGTAAATGAAAAAGGAAAAAAATTGAGTGGAAACTGAATTCACCACGTGCTTTCTATAATAATTGGCATCAACGAACTTCAGTTTTTTAAGGTTTGCTATGTGTATAAAACAAGGTATGATTTATCGTTTCTAGGAAAGCAATAAAAAAAGTTTAGTTTGAATGTGATGTATTTCACATAATTTTTTATTATACATTTAGATCTTAGATCTTAGATCTAAATATTTTTTTTGTAGGTCTGAAGTGTTTGTTTAGAATGTAAAAGAGTGCAATAGTGAAAATTGCATATCTTTTTTTTAATATTTTGGATCTATTTTGATTAAAATATTTTTTATGCAATAACAAGTTTGCAAGTAGCATATATTTTTTTATCTAACTTGTCATCATCTTCACTCATCTCCAACAATTATTTTTTATTTTCAAATCTTGCATTCACTCCCACAAATCAAATTGAGAGGTCTAGAGTTACCCATATCACTTTCACATGCATGGATCTAAACCTTTCACTTTTAAACTCAAATTCTTTAATTGGTCCTATGTTTCCCTCTCTTACTATCCACTATTAATTGATCTAACACATGTATATGTGGATTATTGTGCTACATTGTATGCACTTAAGAATACTCTATATCCATTTGAAATCATGCCACACGTCCTAATCCATTTACACGTTATCACAGAAATATCATTGAGAATGATAATTTCATCATCATTCTATGCACACAAGATGTTTTCCTAATATCTTTGATCTTGGTTTATCACCATAAATCAATTCACCTAAGCGACTTGACAAAAGGAGAATAAATCTTCATTTAGCAAGTTCCCAAATGGTATATCTTGACAATGCCCCACCTCAAACACAAGCACAATGAGTCAAGGCACATCTGCTATAGTCAACAATTCCCTAGCAATTCATTTTGATAAATCTAGGTTAGCAAGATCAATTATCTTGTGTAGAGATCAATTTTGTAGGGGTTAGGATGAACTAGAGAAAAGTACAACTAGTTCAAATATTTTGACCTACATTCATTTGGATAAGGTCCAATTTTTGTCGAATTGATAAGTCAATTTTTGACATCTTCAATAGTTTATTTCTCCATTCAAAATCTAAGTATCACATTTAATTTCTATAAATTTAATTCTACATTTATTTTTCCACTCAAATTTAAATCTCAATGTTTTATTATGATTTAGTTATTTTCCATGAAATATTTGTATACATGAAGGTACAATTAATCCCTTAAAAAATGAGATAAGTATCTCGTACTTTATAATGAACATATTATTATGTTTCTTTAGACTCAACACTTAATCTATATCTATAAAGATTGAAGTAAAAGGTTATTTATTGATAGCCTACCACACTCAATCCAATATTTTTGACACAACTCACCAATTTGGGGCTTTGTTGAAACCAAAAATATATCTTTTAATAAAAAGGTTTGGTAAGATTTTTAAAAATATTGTAATGATGAAATTTCCATGACCATGCCATCTACCCTTTATTTTTCTACCCATTTTGAGAGAATGTCTTAATACATTTACATATCAACAAATGATGCAACCTTTTCAGAAGTAGGGCTAGTTTCCATAGACTTTTCCTATCCTTATACACGCATTCTCACATTTATTATTGGGCGGGTGCACAAAGATGGGGGGCCAAAAAGTAGCCACCCCACTTTTAAATTTCAAAAAAGCCATAATGTGAGCATGTTATAATGCTCTTGCATTATTGCTTCAATGAGAAATAATGCAAGCGTGTTATAACACACTTGTGTTATTGCTCATTTAATAAAAAAACAAATTTTATTTCATTCTTTCTTTTTTGTTGTTGCAAAGTTTCTTCATGGCCTACAAACCCTCTACAATGCGCTCGCGTTCCAAGAAGCCCAAAATCATGTCATTTCTTCACTAATTGATGCACCTTATGTTATGTTACAACTTCTTACTAGGGATAGTTTAAGATGGTTGGATACTAATAGAATTTATTGTTTAATCTTTTCAAAGATGGTGTTTAAGAGTAAGTTAGTGATGATGCTATTATGAATTGGAAGCCAATTTCTAACTACCGAGAGATCCTAAAAGGATGGGGTGGATTTGAGGACCATAATCCACCAACACCTCTTGGTTATATTATTCTTTTTGCATACTTGGTTACTTATCCACTTGTTTATATTTATTTTGATGACATTTTTTTTGAATGATGCTTAATTTAAATTTTGGAATGTGATTCCTTTCCACCCACATTTTATATGAATATGATGGACAATATCTCTTTCTAAATAATATAAGACACTTATTTATCAAGAAAGAAAATGGATCACTAATTTTTTCAAAACATCAAGATTATTAAGGTTTTAGTTCATAGCAATAAAAAATTATCAAAAGTATTAGATCCTTGCAATTAATAAGAATTATATATATTTTTGGGGAGATTAAAAATATGCATATTAAGATAAACTTAAATCATTTGAGCATAAAATCTTTGACTCAATCAACTGATGCTCTAACTTTTTGGTTGTAGTGAAGTACTAATGCATTTTGATTTGAAACTAAAATAAAGAGAGAAGAAAGACAATATACAAGATTTTTGTTTGGAAAAAAAATTCCCAATAAGAAATCCAACACAATAAAATTGTTGACAATTGCATTCACAAAACGTATAGAACATTCAACATTAATAAAATTAGATGCAATTTTCTGGATTCTCTTCTTCTTGATAATGAATAACTGAGTGTGATTCGTAACGTCGATCCAAATAAACATACATAGTTGAATCCAAAAAATTGCATCTAATTCTCATGGACTGTGAAAAAATCATTCCTACTAATAAAATTGTTTCACTTTGACTAAAAAACGTGCAAAATATATATCATTTAAACCAACATTAATCTACAAACTTTACAAGAAGATTATATTGTCCTTTGACAACTATTTATCACTTTTGAGCAATCCAACCCTCAAGAAAATCTCACTAAGAGATTTAGAGGGTTGTTCCTCTACCATAATTTTCAAGAGCGTCCATTTTCATCAACACTTTCAGTTGGTGGAAGCAGAGGACATCTACAGAAAGGGCAGGCATCCTGATGGTGATCAATCCACCTATCCAAACAACTTCTATGAGATATATGGCAGCAATTGTACAGCTCTCGGATTTCATCATCTTCTTGGAAAGATCTCAAGCAGACCGCACACACAAAATCCTCCTCAGTCTCAATCCTCTTCTCTGCAACATTTCCGAATGTAATAACAGGCAACCTATATTTTATCATCTCACCTGGTGCGGAGGAAATGACAGAGGATATTTCTGGTACTTCTCGCCCCAAAAAACTCTCGTCTTGTGGGGGCTCTCTCAGCCCAAGAAGGGAAAGAAACCAGCAGATTCCATTGATAATATAAGCCATGGCTAATGCTGAGTAAAGCAGCACTTTAGGTATAGTGATATGACGATTACCTACAGGAAATCCCATAGCGGAGAAATCTTTCAGATAATATCTAACTTCAATTATACCTAGAAATCTAAGATAAAATGGGAGATGCACTGCTAGCTCTGGATTTTTCTGCAAACGCGTCAGTATAAAATGTATGCCGTTGTAAATGAAAAAGGCACAAAGTTAAGTGGAAAGTGGATTGACCACGTGCTTTCTTTGATAATTGGCCTCACCAACTTTCTATAATAATTGGAGTCAACGAATTTTAGTCTTTTAAGGTTTCTTATGTGTTTAAAACAAGGTATGATTTATCCTTTCTAGGAAAGCGATAAAAAAAATCTAGTTTTGACTATGATGTATACTATATAATTTTTTATTATATATTTAGATCTTAGATTTAAATATATTTGTAGGTCTCTTTTGTTTGTTTAGAATGTTAAAAAGTGCAATGGTGAAAATTGTATATATTTTTTTAATTTTTTAATATTTTGGGTTTATTTTGATTAGAAGATTTTTTATGCAATAACAAGTTTTCAAGTAGCATATGATATTAATCTAATTTGTCATCATCATCATTCATTTCTAATAACTATTTTTTATTTTCAAATCTTGCATCCACTCCTATAAATCAAATTGAGAGGTCTAGAGTTTACCCATATCACTTCCACATGCATGGATCTAAACCCTTCACTTTTAAACTCAAATTCAATAAATTGGGCCTATGGTTCCCTCTCTTACTAACCATTGTGAATTTATATAGCACATGTTTATGGAGATTTTTGTGCTACACTATATACTTAATAATATTTTGTATAAATTTGAAATCATGCTACATGTCCTAATTCATTTGCATGTAATAGAAATGTCGTTGAGGATCATAATTGCATCATCATCATGTGCATACAACATGTTTACCTACTATCTTTGATCTTGGTTTATCACCTTAAATCAATTCACCTAAAAGGACTTAAGAAAAGGGTAATACATGTTTTCTTAGCAAGTTTCCAAATGGTGTCTCTTGACAATGCCCAACTTCAAACACAAGTACAATGAGTCAAGGTACGTCTGCTATAGTCAACAATTCCCTACCAATTCACTTTGACAAATCTAGGCAATTCAACAAGCAAGATCAATTTGCTAGTGCAGAGATCAATTTTGTAGGTGTGAGGATGAACTAGAGGAAAGTACAACTAGTTTGAAGATTTTCACCTAAATTCATTAGATAAGGCCTTATTTTTTACAAACTGATAAATCTTGATTCTTGGCATCTTCAGCGGTATATTCCTCCATCCAAAATCCAAGTACCACATTAATTTCAATTCTACATTTATTGTTCCACTATAAAATTTAAATCAATATATAACCTCCATCAAAAATCTAAGTATCACATTTATTGTTCCACTCTCAAATGTAAATCCCAATTGATTTATTATTATTTCGTTATTTTCCATGAGATATTTATATGTGAAGGTAAATTTAATCCCTTAAAAGGGGACATCATTATTTACTACTTTATAATCAAGACATAATATTATGTTTCTTTAGACTCAAAAATTAATTTATATCTAGAAAGATTGAGGTAAAAGGTTATTTATTGGTAGCCTACCACACTCAATTTAATATTTTTGACACAACTCACCAATTGGGGGCTTTGTTGACACCAAAATCATATCTTTTAATAAATTGTTTTGGTAAGATTTTCAAAAACATTGTAACGATAAAATTTGCATGCCCATGACATCTCCCATTTAGTTTTCTAGTCATTTTGGGAGAATGTATTAATACATGTACATATCAACAAATGTTGCAACCCTGTGAGAAGTTATGTTAGTTTCCATAGCCTTTGCCTATCCTTATACACACACATTTTCACATTTATCGCCTCCACTATATTCTTATGTGCATGTATTGGACTATACATTTTCCTAGTCTACACATTTACTACACATATCCATACACATGTCAGGCATAATGATGATTATGCTCTTCCATCTAACTATTTATCCATCTAAGATTATTTCTATAGTCAAAAGGTCAACCTCACAATTGTAGACTTAACCCCTAACTATTTATAATTTAAAATCAAATGTTGGTTGAATCCTACTCATTCATTTCCTATAAAGGGGAAACTAGTACATAATTACATTATTGGGTTTCATGTGATAGTATTTAAAATATATTCTATTATATTCATTTCACATATCCAAAATTCTAATATATTATCAACATATCATTTTCTTTTAAGCAAGGAAATGTTGTAGTTTGGTACTCTAAATTAAGTCTAATTTGCATATGCATCTTAGAAGCATTTTCATGGCTCAAATTTGTTGTCATTGATATTTTAGACATATTTTGAGGTTGACCTTTTACAACATATCCCCTAGTCACATAATGAAAGCTCATTATGTAGGAGCTGAGATTAGCTCTATCCTTGAACTGCCCACAAAAGCAATGAAAACCTTCTACAAGAGAGTATGCAAGAAATTATTTTGCTTGATATTGAGATATGCCAATATGATGATGAGGTATATTACAAGAGTGCACAATGACCTTGCTTATATAGATAATGTGTGATGAAGTACCAAACATTAAATGATTGTGTCATTATTAAATGACATGAGCCATTATTAAATGGCCTAGGATTCTAGTATTTAATAAAATCTAAAAAGATAAAATATTATTTTTAAACAATTTAAATATTCCTAGGACCTAAGTGGACTTAACATTTAATTGAAAACTGTAGTCTTTTATAACATCATTCTATTATTAATAAACATCTCTATTAGGACAAAAAAGGCTAGGGCTATAGACGACGGGAGTTCTTCTACTGGCAATGGGAGGCCTTCTGGTGTCGGCGGCCAGGGCACAAGAGGGGTAGAGTTCTTAGTTGCAAAGAGCACGTTTGGCCCGAAGGGGGTAGTGAAGGTGTTTGCAACGGATCTGGGTGTTGGGGGTGCGAAGACCATAGATGGTCATAGAGAACAGGTTGGGCAGAAGAGCCAAAATGGCCAACAGCAAGGGGAACGAGGATTTTGCAGAATTGGTGGAAAGGATGGGGAGAACCGAACACAAAAATCTACGATACAGAGGAGACCACCAATTGGTGGGTTTATTTATGTGGCTAATGCTATCTCCATTGATTTGAAAGCTGAAATGGAAGAATAAATTGATTATAATGCTTTTTCCTTCTCCTCACATCAGGTGATCTGTCGGTTTAAGGGTTTTTGGCCCTCCCTCCCTCGGCTACACACCAAGAATCTCAAAAGAATGGGAGCCTTTAATCACTAGTAAATTTCATATTTTCCCCATGGCCAGGGGGTTTTTTGTTGCAAAATTTGACATTGATCAAGATAGAAACAAAATTTTATGTGATCACTTTTTTAGCTTGGAGGATTATTTTTTGCTGATGATTAAACCCTAGCATGTTGATTTCAACCCTTATTCTAAAAACTTCAACAAGATCCCGATCTGCGTTCGGCTTCCTAATCTTCCTCTCCATTTATGGACTGATTCCCTTTTAGAGGAAGTGGGTGAGGCTCTTGGAGATTTTTTGTTGTTGGATGATGCATCCTCTGATATGTTTCACTCTACCTTTGCCTGCATATTGGTTGAAATGGATGTCTCAAAAGGGTTTCCTACTGAGATATTACTTAAAACTTCTAAGAGTTCTTGGGTCCAAGCTTTGGACTATGGAGGGATTCCCTTCCGATGTAGAAGATGCTTTAAAATAGGTCATGTTGTTGCTCAATGTGGTTTTGAGAAAAAATCCATGAAAGCTACTTGGTGGAAAGGTGCTTCTCTACAACATTATACGGTTGAGAAGAAATTTGAGCAACCTAGGAGTTTTTCTGAGGTGGTTGCTTTGGAATCACAGAGCCTTGGGGCATCCTCTCTGGATGTCTCTAATGGTGGGATTGTTGATGCCATGCAACACTACAATGTCGAAATCCCTATTGAGAAAGAGAGTGGGCCTATGGCTACCACTGATGGTGATAGTGCACCGGCTATCATTTCGGGTGGCTCTCCTGAGTTGGTCACACCTGCAGGGAGGAATATAGATCAAATCTATAAGGCAGCGGCTGCAAGCTTTCCTCTTCAGGATAATGGTGTGTTGTCTTGGATTGATAAGGCAATGCAAGTGGAAGAGGGCTAGATAACGGTAAAGGGCAAGAAAGATAAGTCCTCTAAGCCTCCTTTTGACATGACTCTTCGCTCCCACAAGAGTAATTATAAATGTAAATCTTGATGGTTCTTGTTTGGGGACTGGTTTTTGGTTGATTGGTCGTTGTTTAGTGGCTTTGTAGTAGGTTGCGGTACTTTGACCTTGGTTGCCTTTTTTCCTTCGTTCTCTGTGCTTTCTTGTCTTTATGTTTTGACAACCTTCTAGTTGAGGGTTCCAGATCAATTCAAAATATGTTTGTAAAGGGTTTCCGGGTCCCTTCAAAACCTATTTTTACTTTAATCAAAAACATATAAATAGGACCCCACTAAGTAACTAGTTAGAAAAAATACCTATTTACACAAACTACCCCCCTTAAGTGCAACATAGGGAGAAGCAACTATTATACAAATGATGCAAGGATGGGTCTAGACTATGAGGCTATTTTAGGTACCCATGTACACAAATACAAATGCAACCTCTCATAAATAGAGAAATGGAGAAAAAACACATGGGAAAATACCACTCTCCAAAAGAGAAAAAGATACAATCAAATGATGAAATATGGAGGACTGCATGATATCCCCAAGTATAAAATCCATCACATATATAAATTACAAATTATCCCCCATAAGAGGGAAAGAAAGAGATCGCATAACTGCCCATAATGAAGTACCTCCACAACCACTAAAGAAATTCTAAATACAAAAGATAATCCAATATTGACAAATAACATGTTTCCCCTTGGGAAGAAAGAGATCCTATGGTCAATGTTGAAGAAAACTCATCTCCATAACAAAATAGAGGGAAAAATCTTCATGAATGATATCTCTAAAGATGCATCAAGTGTCTCCAAAAATGTCTCAACAAAATCAGGTGTGACCTTAATCAAGGAAGGAGACAAAGGATGTGGAAACACAAAAGTAAAATTGAAATATGTGTAGTCAAATAGGAGAGTGACCCCCTTAAACATGTCCTCCAACTCTAAACAAGAGAAATGACAAACCAAATCCAATATACATATCATGAAACCATCGTACAAAGAAAAATTTGGAAAATAAAATATGTCTTGCACATTCGAAGTCCTGGAATCTAATTCAACACCCAAATCTGAAGAAGCAAAAGATGATAGAACCTCATCAAAGGGCTAATGAAGGTGAGGTTTAGAAAACCACCAAAACCACCATCTAACAACTACCCACACTTGATCTAAAAGAGTGGTCATTGGAACATTCACCATCAGGAATAAAATGAGAAAATGTGTAGATATGTGCATCATGATCAGCCCTACCCATTGCAACAAGTTGTTGACTATAAAAATAATGAACACGAATACTAAATCTAGAGTGAACTCAATGGATTTACCATTTTGTGTTTTTGATATATATAAAGAATATTATTTTAAATATCAGGAATGCAAAGAACATCATGAAAACTACCATTGGGCACATCAACAACTCCTTTACTAGATACATTCAAATAGACACCATTAGCCATCAAGATCTTCATGATTGAAGTATGCTTCGGGTAAGTGCACCAAGATGGTTCCCAAAAAGGGGACTTAAGTGGACAACTTTTTTCTGAAATTAGGAAACACTAACCTTGGATGTGAAATTGAGGATACTTACAATCAAAATTTTGAGATGGAGCAAAAAGAAGGATTCAAGTTCTCTAAGTCTACTTTCTAAACTACTAATTTTTTTTTAAAATGGTTGAGATTAAGGGGTTCAAATGAGGGACGTACACAAATTGGTGTTGTTTTTGTCAGAAAAACATAGCATAGCAACTCTTGTATGACCCTCGTACAGTGAACATTTTTTTAGTATTTTTAAAATCACAATAGTCAGAAGTTAGCTAACAGTATGTAGTTGATGCACGATTTTTCTGATAATTTTTTAATGAACATTTAATTTTTTACTAATTTTCGAAGTGGACATTTCCTAAAAAATAGAATTTTGGCCGTGCTACCCCTACAAATTTTGGAAAGAAATTGAATTTATTTTTATTTATTTTTTTAAATTTGTAGAATGGAGTATAGTTTCTAAAAAAAATAAGTTATCTGAAAAATCGATTAACGGTTCATTTATAATGAAAAAATTACCAAACACTGCTTTTTGGCCAAAAAAAGACATAAAAATAAAATAAATTATGGATGAAAGGCTTAATATTTTCAGAAAGTCAAAAAAATTACATCGTTGGATAGTTAAGAGAGAACCCAATATTACCCATGTGCTTGATTTTTTTGATATTGAACCACATGCAATCTTGGCGATGAGCACGAACTCGATTATGTAAAATATGGAAGATTTTTTAAAAACACGTCTCTGGTCATTGGGAATTCCCTCCAAGCCTTTGGGTTGGTATTCCAAGGCAAATACCAAGCCTAAGGCTCGAGAATTCCCAAAGCAAGATATAATGCGACCGTATTATAATGCGCTCGCATTATAACGTGCTCACGGTATAATGCACTCATGTTTTGGTCTACATTGAATTTCTTTTCTTCTCTTTTTCTTATCTCTTTCCTTTTGTTATCTTTCAGGGAAATTATATACATGAAATAAACATTTAAGTATAAGTTGACATTTATATATGGACATTTACTTTCTTATACTTTAAGTTATATTTCATGTATATACTTCTAGGATGTTTGAGAGTGGTTTCAAATCTCTAGGAGTTATAATGCAAATTCTAGTTTTTGGAAGATCTTTAAAATTTCAGACTTAGTCAAATTTCAGTAATCAACATGTCAAATTTCAGTAATCAAGAGGTCAGATTTTAGTAGTCAACAAGTTCTATCATCTTTCTCTCTCACTCTCTCCTTCTCTCTACTTTTTATCTCTCCACTCCCTCTCTCTCTCCCTTCCTCCCTCTCTCCCCTCTCTCTTCTAGTTTTTGGAAGATCTCACAAATTTCAAACTTAGTCAAATTTCAATAATCAGGAGGTCAAATTTTAGTAATCAAAAAATTGTATTATTTCTCTCTCTATCTCACTCATTTTTATCCCTTACACTCTAGACCTCTCTCTCACTATCTCTATCCCTTTTTCTGACTCTCTCTCTCCCTTGATCTCAAGAAATCTCTCTCTCCTTTTCCCTCTAATTCTCTCTACCTCATTTATCTCTCCCTCTCTCCCACCTTCCCTCTCTACTTGTCTCTATCTCCCTTCCCCCCCTCTCTCTCTCTACCTACCTACCTCTCCCTCCATCATGCCCTACCACTCTCTCTATTTCTTTCTAGCTAACCTCTCTCTCACCTCCCTCTCTCTCCCTCCATACTTCTCTCTCCCTCTCTTCTTCCCTATCTACTCTCTATCTCCCATCTCTCTTTACCTACATCTACATCCATCAAACCTTACCACTCTCTCTACACCTCTCTCCCTCATTCCCTCTCTACTTCTCTCTATCTCACCTCTCTCTCTACCTCTCCTTCCATCTCTACTTATCTTTATCTCCTCTCTCCCTCTCTCTACCTACCTCTCCTTCAAACACTCTTTATTTCTCTATCACACCTCTCTCTCCCTCACTACATCTCTCTCCCTCTCTCCCTCCCTCTCTACATATATATATATCCCCTCTCCCTCTCTACCTAGCTCTCCATCCATCACAACCTACCACTCTCTCTTCATTACTCTCTATCTAACCTCCCACTCTCTCCATCCATACCTCTCCCTCTCCTTCCCTCTCTACTCTCTACCTCCCTAATCCTTCTCTACCTACTTCTCCATCCATCACTCCCTAACATTCTCTCTACACCTCTCTATATTGCTTCTCTCCCTCCCTCCCTCCCTCATTCCCTCTCTACTCTCTCTACCTCTCCTTCCCTCTCTAATTATCTTTATCTCCCCTATCCCTCTCTCTCTCTCACTAGATGTCTCCCTCCCTACCTTTTCCCCTATCTACTCTCTATCTCTCCTCTCCCTCCCTCTACCTCTCTCTCTCACTCTCTCTCACTCCTCCCTTACCCTCTTTCTCTCTCAGTCTCTCCTCTTTATCTCACCATTCTCTCTTTCCCCATTTGTAGCTCTCCACTTCTCTGTATGTCACCATTATCTCTCTACACATATTTATCTCACCTATCCCTCTTTACCTCTCCCTTCCTCCCCTCTCTCACCCACCCTCACTCCTTTCCTCTATCTCTATCTCTCTCTACTTCTCTTTATCTCACCTATCCCTCTCTAGCTGCATATCCCTCCATCACTCCCTACCACACTCTCTATACTCCTCTCTATCTCACCTCTCTCTCACCTCCCTCTCTCCCCCTCCATACCTCTCCCTCTACTTCCCTCTCTAATCTCTATCTCCCTAGTACCTCTCTACCTACCTCTCCATCCATCACTCCCCACCACTCTCTCTATACCTCTCTATATCGATTCTCTCCCTCCCTTATTCTCTCTCTACTTCTCTCTACCTCTTTGTCTTTGTCTAATTATCTTTATCTCCCCTAGCCCTCTCTCTCTCTCACTAGATATCTCTCTCCCTACCTTTTCCCCTATCTACTCTCTATCTCTCCTCTCCCTCCCTCTACCTCTCTCTCTCACTCTCTATCACTCCTCCCTCACCCTCTTTCTCTCTCACTCTCTGCTCTCTATCTCACCATTCTCTCTTTCCCTCTCTATAACTCTCTCCTTCTCTATATGTCACCATTATCTCTCTACTTATCTTTATCTCACATATCCCTCTTTACCTCTCCCTTCCTCCCCTCTCTCACCAACCCTCCCTCCTTCCCTCTATCTCTATCTCTCTCTGCTTCTCTCTATCTCACCTATCCCTCTCTACCTGCATATCCCTCTATCACTCCCTACCAAACTCTCTTTATTTCTCTCTATCTCACCTCTCTCTCACCTCCCTCTCTCTCCCTCCATACCTCTCCCTCCATATATACTTCCTTATCTACTCTTTATCTCTCATGTATGTCTACCTCTCCTTCACTCTCTACTTATCTTTATCTCCTCTTTCCCTCCCAACCTCTCTCTCTCTCCCCTATCCCTCCCTCCCCCTATTTCTCTCTCCCCCTATGAGGGTTGAGAGT